>JAQQSZ010013411.1:0-11762 GCA_028646595.1 Phalanger gymnotis | reverse complement strand
GTTCATATTTTTCTTGAAGGCTTTTGATGTAGGCTCTTTGACTTTGTTGACTTCTGGCTGTATGTTTTGGTCTTCTTTGTCACCAAAGAAGGATTCCAAAGTCTGAGATTGAATCTGGGTGCGTTTTCGCTGCCTGGCCATGTTCCCGGCCAACTAACTACTTGACCCTTGAGTTTTTTTTTTAGGGGGGGGGTATGACTGCTTGTAGACTAAAGAGTGCTATGTTCCACACTTGGGGGGATGTGCCAGCTCTGCCTCACCAGCACTCCTCCTCCCCAAGAACCCCCAACCTGGACTGGACTTAGATCTTCAGCAGGCTCTTCACTCCTGCTCTGATCTGCCCCTTAATTCCTCCCACCAGGTGGGCCTGAGGCCAGAAGCAACTGCAGCTGTAGTTCTGTCCCAGGGAAGTTGCACTTGTAGCTGCCCCACCTCTACTGCCCTGGGGTGGTGGCCAAACCGCAAACTCCCTGTTCCCAGCAGCTTTTCCCACTAACCTATCTGTTGTCTTTGGTGTTTGTGGGTTGAGAAGTCTGGTAACTGCTGAAGCTCACTGATTCAGGGCGCTAGGGCACACTCCGCCCGGCTCCTGGTCTCGTTGGTCCGCGCTGCCCACTCTGGGCTGTACTTAGCTCAGCTCTGCTCCCTTCCGCTCCCAGCTCCGGGCAGGATAGACCTTACCCAAAGACTATCCAGGCTGTCCTGGGCTAGAGCCCTGTTTCCCTCTGCTACCCTATGGGTTCTGCACTTCTAGAATTGGTTCAAAGCCATTTTTATAGGTTTTTGGAGGGACTTGGCAGGGAGCTCACACTGGTCCCTGCTTTCAAGCTGCCATCTTGGCTCCACCCTGTGGATTCTATTTTTCAAGAAATAGCAAAGGAAAACTTCACAGATTTATTAGAACTAGAGCGCAAGGGGAAAAGAAAAAGAATCCATTGAAATAATTCCTGAAAGAAATCCCCAAATGAAAATTCATAAGAATATCATTGCCAAAATTCAGAGTTTCCAGGTAAAAAAAAAAATACTACAAACTGCCAGAAAGGATTAGAAAGCAAAATCCAATGATAGACTTTTTCCAATAAATACACCTGAAACATAAGATTCACACAGAGTTAAAATAAGGGACTAGAGCAAAATCCATTTTGCTTCAGGTGAACTAAAAAAAAACAAAACAAAACAGGGATAACAATAATTCCCACAGATAATGTGACAGTAAAAACAGAAACAAAGGAGATAAAAATAAAAATGATTATGTATTCTTCAGTTAACTTTAACATTTTATTTTTCCCTCAATAGCATGTTTTATGGAGGCTGAAACTGTGGAACACTCAGCTAGCAATTATCTACCTGAAGATAAGCAGAGTAACTATTGAGTTGAGGAGAAATAACTTAACAGTTAAGGCTATCTCAGTGTGGACTAACCTGTCTCCAGAGACAAAGGTCTCCTCCTTACTGAAGATCATTAAACAAAACTTGGTTTTCCCATGTATCAGCTATGCTATCAAAGTGATAGTTAAGGTATGGTTGGACTAGCTGGTCTCAGGTGCTGTGATTCAGTAGTAAGCTCCACACCAGGATGAAGAGGACTTCAGGGGAGAAATGGGATGGGGACTTTTAAGGAGAAATAAGAGAAATGAGCCTAGCAATAAGAATCACCGGGGTGGAGAGGAAGTGAGGGTGATGAGAGGAAGTAGTCCAATCATTGACTCTGAAGAGCTTGTAGGGAAAGCAGACCCTCGAGACAGAATGGGAACTTGGGGTAGGGGAGAAAAAGTGGTGGCAGTTGCTCCTCAGGCCAGTAGAAGTGCAAGAGTCAAAGGTGGCCCTGTAGCTGCTGGGGAGACAGTTCTCCTCCCAGGAAGGAACAGTCCCCTACTGAACAGTGGATGCCAGGGCAAAGCTATCTAGCCCTATGGTAGTGACATCTTGGATACTTGTGTCTACCTTTGGGTATTTCCATATGTGTGCCCATGTATCTCTTCATTCACGAATGCGAGTATGCCTATCTCTCTATATGTACCATTGTGTTATCTTTGTGTGTTATATGACATCATTTATCACAGGGTCCTGAATATAATAGATGCTTAATAACTCTCTGTTGATTGAATAAGTGAATGTGTCCCGTCCCTGGACTAGAAACATAGGACCATGGCAGCTGTGGGTTCCTGGAAACAAGAGAGAAAGAAGCAAGTTGGGCAAACTAGAGGTAAGGGCCAACTGTGTGACAGAAAAAATACTGGACTTGGAGACAGAAGACGTGTGTTCAAAATGTGTCTTCTGTGGGATTTTGAGCAAGTTACTTCACTGGTCTGGGCCTCCATTTCCCCATTTGTAAAACAGGTCATTTAGGCCAACCCCATCCAGATTATGGCTTCTTTCTACAATATCTCTGACAAGGGGTAGTCCAGCCTCCACTTGACTACCTCCAGTGATGGGGAACTCATTGTCTTTTGAGGCAGCTTACTTCACTTTCAGATACTTCATAATTAGAAAGTTCATTATGTTAAATTAAAAACTGCTTCTTTCTGTGGCTTACCTTCATTATTCTGAGATCTCAGACCTGTAGTTGCAAATAAAACAAGTCTAATATGTTTTACACATAAAAGTCCTCCAAATATTTGAGGATTGGGAAGTGACTTGCCCAGGGTCAAACATCTTTTAGATGGAAGAACTGTTATGTGATTCCATATCATAGGTCTTACACTAGAATTAAAACTCATGGAGGTAGGTGATAAGCTTCAGAGGTAGGATTTGAATCCAGGTCCTCTTATTCGAGAGTCAGTGTTTTATCAGTCTACCACTATGCCTCCCAAACATTAGGATGCTTTCACATTCTCTCCCTGTCCTGTCTCACTCCTCGGGACATACTCTAGCTTATCAATGTCTTCCCAATGAATGCCTTTCCCTCTCATCAGAACTGAGTTCCCTTCTTCAGAACCAGCTGGCCCATTTCCCAGGAGACCAGGCCATGGAGCAGAATATGTTCAAGGCAAAAAGCCCTGATGCCCCCTCTAAAGTTTCCCTTGATATATTCTTGGACCCCTGTCCTGGGGTGGGGGGGTCGTGGCATGTGATGAAGGACAAGCAGGTCTCTGCTGCTCTGGGCTTCAGAAATTTCCTTTTTCGACTAAGCCTCCTTTATACATCATCCAGGTTTCTCTGGGGCTCTTATGTCACAGGGCAATCAGGAGTACCGTGGAGCTCAGTCTCTACTCTGGCCTGGCCAGGATAGCATTCCATGTCCCCTTACAGATTGAGAAGGAGTCATTAAGGGACCAAGTATTCCTGGAACCTAGGACGTAGGAAAAACTCCATCCAGACAGGACCATCTTTGTGATTACAACAGCTACAACTTCTTTAGGACCTTATGGTTTACAAAGGGCTTTTTTCTTAAGAACTTTGTGAAGTAGGTTGTGTAAAGGCTACCTTTGTTTTATAAAGGAAGACATGGAGACCCAAGAAATGTGGCTTGTCTAGGGTCATATAACTGAAGAGGACCAGAACTAGGAATGGGGAGCTGGGAACCAGGCTGCTTAAGGAGGGACAACCCAAACTGAGTCAGAAACAGAGCAGGTCAAACTCCCGTGCTAGTCAGTAGTGGGATGATACCCATGAGTAAGTACTGTACTTCCAGCTTGAGCAAGATGGGGAGACCTGATGTTCCCCCTCTCTATCTCTGCCCCCTCCCATAAAAAAATAGGGAAAGAAAGTGTTTTAGGTTTTCCTGGAAGTGGGAATGGATTCACACTGGGGCATCTGTATGCTTTCACCCAGTCGTCCTTCTGACTAGTAGCATATTTGTAAGATATCTTTCTGGGACTCAAATCCAGGGCTCCTAGAATGCTAAATAGCCCATGGAATAATCTATTGAACCAGGTTACATTATAGAAACATAGATTTAGAGCTGGAAAAAATGATTATGTATTAAATCATAGGGACACAGCTGGGTGGCTCAGTGGATAGAGCACTGGGCCTGGAGTCGGGAAGACCTGAATTCAAATGTGACCTTAGACACTTACTAGTTATGTGACCTTGGGCAAGTCATTTAACTTCTGTTTGCCTTAATCCACTGGAGGAGGAAATAGCAAAGCACTCCAGTATCTTTGCCAAGAAAACCCCTGTGAGGTCATGAAAAATCAGATATGACTAATCAACTGAACACCAACCAGAGTCAAAAGGCCAGTATGAGTCAGAGCAGGACCTGAGCCTAGACTTTCTGCCTCCTAGGCGGGCTCTCTGTCCACTCCATCATGCTTCCTTAATCAGACATAAGCCAGTATCTGCATGTTTTTTATAACCATATATCAGTTGCAGGTGAGCCAAACCCAAATGCCTACTCAGGCTTACACAATGCACGTCAATGCTTTATGGCTCTATTTTGTGCACTTACCAATCAAAATATCTTTTTCTATAGAAAGAGGAGACATGTGGTATATATATGACATATGACATATATATATCCATCCCTTCTCACACTAACCTGTCATAACGATGATGGATATGATGGCAATAAGCATTGAAATCTGAATTATGGTATTGTACAAGGGTTATTTTTGTTAAAGAAGACCCTTTTTCAGGTGATCTAAGTCTTAGCAGAGGGGTAATATGGACTTTTGGTTAGAACATTGACTTAACTTAAAACACATTCTGGAGTTCTCTTTCCTAAATTTTCTGAAACATTTTCCTTCATTCCAAAATGGGAATAAAATACCTTTTATCTTATCTTGAGTAATTTTGGGAATGAGGGGAATATTGTATTTTTATGTTAATAACCAATTATTAGTTTGTGCGCCATCCTTTTTCCTCCTATTTTGTCAAGACCTCACTCCTGAAAAGATCAGTCTCTGAAGGGTAATACCAAGTAATATGATCATTTCAAGATCCCAAGGCATCTGCTCCTTAACTAATTTGGGCTGGGTCCCATCCCTATGGGACCCTGGCTTTTATACCTTGTAAACAGAAGCCAAACTGAGCTGGTTGATGCTAGCCAGCCAGAGAGATCCTGATGGGGCACCCAAATTGCTAGAGGGGACTCAAACCTCATGACTAGACCACATTTTCAGCAGACTTCCTCCTCTCAAAAGATGAAGTAATGTGGAGGGGCTGAGGACTCTTAGCCCACCTCCTCATCTTGCCTTTTTTTTTTTTTGCCTGGGGAGTTCCAAATAATATGCAGTTTGGAAGACTGATGGGCATTTAAGGTCCCTGAAGACCTTGCCTTTTTGTCTTTGGTTACCAAGAGAGACAACTGAGCATCAATTTATTGGTTATTGGCTGGTTTAATTAATAAATTGATCTTTCATACCCCATATTGTCTTTCATACCCCATATTATTTTATTTGTGACACGAAGGAAAGCAGAAAAGAAGGAAAGTGGAAGAAAGGAAGGAAAGAAGGAAAGAAATATTGTGTCTATTATGTGCCAGGTACTATGCTAAGTACTTTACACATATTATCTCATTTGATCCTCATTACAAACCAGGGAGATAGGTGCTTTTATTATCCTCCATTTTACAGTTGAGGAAACTGAGGCAAACATTGGTTAAATGACTTGCCCAGGTGATTTGTAAAATGCTTTTTGCTTTGTACAAATGATTATTATCTTATAGTATTGTAACAACAATGCTACTAGCAGCTGCTGTGGGGGTATAAGACCAATGACACCAGCACACAGGAGGGCTGCCAGCCCTTTAAGGAAAGCAACTTTAAGGGGTTTACAATCTCACTTTAATCAAACATATATGTGTGTGTGTGTGTGTGTGTGTGTGTGTGTACATGATTCACTTAGTGGAGGGGGAAAAGCCAGCACCCTGAACTTCAGAGAGTATACAAACAGAGATTACAAATAGAGACAATATAAACAGATCAGTAGACAGATTTCTGTCTGACCAAATCATAATACGTAGTTACTAGAGAGAGAAGCACCGACATCTGGGTTTTTCAAAGCTGAGGGGGCTCCTTAACGGCTACTCAGTCTCCACACCAACACTCTTTCATTGAGTGAGTCCCCAAAGGCAAAAACATTAACCTCTGAGTTTATATATACTTTTTCAGGGTCAAAGGGCATCACAATCATGTGACTCAAATCCATGTGAACTAGGCCCTCTCTTGATGTAAGCAGGTCATCAAAGACTCCCAATTCAATCAAAGATTCCTTAGTGCGGAGAAGCACTCCAAAACAAAAACAACAAAAGTCTACTTTGCTTGCCATTACATTTGAAAAACAAAACTCATCAAAGGTACTTGATTATCTCAGCATTCCAAACGAGAACAGTAAAAAAGTCCCACCCTAATTACTATAACAATTATGAGAAAATAATAATGTGCTTACTCAAAAACTGGACCATGAAATTCCCCTTTAGGGTCAATTTTTTTCAACTGTCTGGCTCTAGTACTTTGATTTATTGGGTACAGTCTAATTGTAGTTCAAAGACCGTAACTAGAAACACGCATGAATTTATTAGACATCCTTCTTGAGGTTACCTACCATTCCACATCACCACATCTGCAGAAAGATTTCATGGATTAAATGGCAAAGATGGCAACATGATGTCAGATTCTTTTTGCAGTCCGCCTTGTTAAGACTGCATCTTATATGTTCACCATTGTGGTTGAAGACCATTGGAGAAGAAAATACTTAAGCAGGGGAAGAGGGGAAAGGGGAGGGAAGGATACGCTAGTTGTTTCTAAGGATTAGAAGGGCTGTCACATAGAAGAGGGATTATATTTGTTCCTCTTAGTTCTGCTGGCAGAATGAGGAATGGGTGGAAGTTACAGAGGGGCATATTTAGAAAAACAGGATTCTCGATATTTAGAACTATTCAAAAGTGAAATGGACTGCTTTGTCATGGGTCCTTCAAGGGAAATTTTCAAGCAGAGTCTGGATAGCCATTTGCTAGGGATGTCATAGAATTGATTCTTGGTCAAGTATGAGTTCAATTAGATAGACTCTAAGGTTCCTTCTAACTCTCAGATTCTGTGTGATGTAATTTGGACAATGGGATTAATATGGAAAGAGTGATATTTTGCTTTTGTCCCCAAGGTGCGTCTTTTGTTGTTTAGTCATTTCACTCGTGTCCAACTCTTTGTGACCTTTCTTGGCAGAGATACTGATACTTCTCCAGCTCATTTTACAGATGAGGAAACTGAGGTAAACAAGGTTAAATGACTTGCCCAGGGTCACACAGCTAGTAAGTGTCTGAAACCAGATTTGAATTCAGGAAGATGAGTCTTTCTGACTCCAAGCCCAGCACTCTATTCACTGTGTCACCTAGCTTTCTGCCCTAATTAGTGAATTAGAAGTCCAGGAAGTTTAGAAAGAGTAGCTTTTTGGGACTACTACCAGGGCATATATGAGTAGGAGGAGATCAGAAGGACATCCTGGCAACTTATACCCTATAGTGCCATGTCCAGGTAGCCTCCAGAGAGAGGAATAGGTCCTATACCTCTCTCTGGGTCAGAGCAGAGACACCAAATTTATGAACAAAGGCAAAACTGGCTTTTACAAACAGCTGGCAGAATTGCTTCATTATTAGGAGGATGTAGAGGTCAAGAATGGGAGAGAGAGCTTCTAGGGGACTAGATATAATAGTTACTATTGTTATTGTTATCCAAGAAGATGAAGAAAGCACCAGACAAATTAGGGTAGGGGGCCTGAAATTCAGGGGAAAGATTTTTGCAAATCGGGTAGGGAGGGGCCTTTCATGTTCAGGAAAGCTAAGGGTAAGCACAGAACTCTTCTTCACTTCTCTCCCAGGGCCTGTGGTCATCAGGTCTAGAAGGACTCTTCTAGGGTATGGGAGGAGACCATAAATATTGGATCTGATTAGAGCATGAGGGCTTAAATTTCAGAAGTCAGCCAGTCAACAAGTATTTATACTTATTATGTGCCAGGTACCGTGTTCAGCTGTAGAGATTCAAAGAAAAGCAAAAACACAGTCCCCACCTTCAAGGAGATTTTATTATAATGGGGGAAACAACATGGAAACAACTATGTATAGATAAGATATATACAAAGTACATGGAAGCTCATCTCAGGGGGAATGCGCTATCAGTGAAGGGAGTGAGTTGGGGGGAGTGGGAAAAGACTCTTGCAGAAGCTAAGAATTGAGTTCAATTTTGAAGGAAGCCAAGGAATCTAGGGGGCTGCTAAGTGGCACACTGGGTAGAGCGCTGGGTCTGGAGTCAGGATGGCTCATCTTTTTGAGTTCCAATCTAGCCACTTGCTAAAGATGTGACCCTGGGCAAGTCACTTAACCCTGTTTTCCCCAGTTTCCTCTTCTGTAAAATGAGCTGGAGAAAGAAATGGCAAACCAGTCCAGTATCTTTACCAAGAAAACCCCAAATGGGGTCACGAAAAGTTGGAGATCACTGAAAAACAATGGAACAGTAACAGTGGAACAGAAACAACAAAAAGGAATCTAGGAGGTGGAGATCAAGAAGGGGAGAGCATTTCAGGCTGGGGGTTCAGCCAGTGAAAAATCATGGAAATTGAGAGATGAAATGTCATCTGTAAAGAGCAGCAAGAAGCCCTGTGTCACTGGACTGGATCATGAAGAATGTAGAGGGAAGGAAAGTACAAGAAGCCTGCAAAGCTAGGAAGGGGCCAGGTTGTGAAGGACTTTAAGAGACAGTAGAGAATTTCCTATTTTATCCTGTGGATGGAGAGCCACGAGAACTTTTGAGTAGGAGGGAATGACACAGCCAGTCATGCACTTTAGGAAGATCACTTTGGCAGTTGAATGAAGGGTGCATTGGACTGGGGAGAGAATTGAGGCAGGGAGACCAAGTAGAAAACTGTCATGGTGGTGCAGGAATAAAGTTATTAAGGCTGTACCAGGGTGGCGGCAGTGGGGGTGGTGAGAAGGGGAGACGTACCAGAGATCTTGTGAAAGTAGAAATAACAACATTTGACACAGATTGGTTATGTGAAGCCAGGTCAAGAGAATAGTCCAGGAAGCCGCTGAGCTGTGAGCCTGGGTGAATAGGAGCATGGTGGTGTTCTTGACAGTAATAGGGAGGTTCAGGAGAGGGGAAATAATGAATTCTGTTTTGGATATTTTGAGTTTGAGATGTCCAAAAGGCAGTTATGTGAGATTGGCATTTAGGAGAGAAATTAAGGTTGGATATATAGATCTGAGCCATCTGCAGAGAGACAACTGAATGCATCGGAGGTGATGAGATCACCAAGTGAGATTGTATAAAGGGAGAAGACAGATAGACTTTGGGGGACACCCATTGTTAGTGGATGTGATCTGGATGAAGATCCAGCAAAGTGGTCTGAGAAAGACCTCTTGAGAAGGAGTTGTCAGACAGGTAGGAAGAGAATCTGGACAAAGCCTAGGGACGAGAAAGTATCAAAAAGAAAAAGGGAATTAATAGTGTCGAAGGCTGAAGAGAGGTTAAGAAGAATCAGGGTGGAGAAAAGGCTATTGGATTTAGCGATTATATTGGAGACTTTGGAGACTTTGGATAGAGGAGTTTCAGTTGAATGATGAAGTGGAAATCAAATTGCAGAGGGTTTAGAAGAGGTGGGAGGAAAGGAGGCAGCTGCTGTAGATGCATTTCCCCAGGATGTGAGCCTTCAAAGGAAGAAGAGTTATAGGATAATAGCTAGCAGGGATGGTAGGAACAAATGAGGGGTTTTTTTAAGGATAGGGGAGACCTAGGTGTATTTGTAGGCATCAGGGTGGGTACCAGTATATAAAGATGGAAGAGAATGAGGTAGGGTGATGAGGGAGACAATTTGTAGGAGAAAATGGGATAGGATCATTTGTGCATTTAGATTGGCCTTGGCAATGCATGAAAGATGCACAGATGAGGATATAGTAGGGGGAAAGATGTGAGGTGAGTAAAGGAAAAGAAGGGAGAGCTCTTGGTGAATAGCCTCGATTTTTTCAATGAAGTATGAGGCAAGATTCTCAGCCGAGATAATGAGGATGGGTGCCATTGGAGGGGATGAACAGGTTAGGAATCATCATTGTGGTAAGTGGGATTATGAATTGATTGGGGCGTGTGTATGTGTTTAAAGGGATTGCTTTGCTGCAGTGAGGGCCCAGTTAAGATGACCTAGCTTGTAATGCATGATTTTATGAGTTTCTTCAGCAGACCACATGATGAAAAGAAGGACTGAGACTCCTACATTTGTGCTAAAGCAAAGTGAAAAGTCTTTCACCTGACCTTTAAAGTTCTCTACAGTCTGGCCCTAATTTACCTTTCTATCCTATTATATGTGATTTGCCCTCATATACTCTATGTTTTGGCTGCTTCTCAATATTTCTCTGCCCTCTTTTACCTGAATGCATCAAAGAAAGCCATCTTCCATTCCTAGGACTCCCTGGGATGATCTTTCTCTCTTCTCAAATTTCCTTAGTACACTTTTGTTTAGATATTTCCCTCGTTCTGTGACGTTCTCCATTGTATCATACTTGCTTCTGTGCGTGTCCTGTTTCCCTAGTAAAATCTCTGAGGCCATGGACCTGGGTCATTTATCATCCTTATAAACCCCTAATATGAGAGGCATAATGGCATAGTGCACAGAGAACCAACCTTGAAGTAAGGAGGACTTAAGTTGAAGTTTAGTCTCATATATACTATCTGTGTAACCACCAGCAAGTCCCTTTATCTCAGTGCACCAGGCAACTCAGATTCTCCAATTTGGATAACAGTTGCATCAATGAAGGGAGTTTCCATACTAGCAGTCCTCAGACTGATGAAATTACACATCCATTCTCTCCTCCCCCCCACCCAAATACCCAGAAACTAAGAGCGCCTTGTATAGAATAGAAACCTAATTACTGTCTATTGCATTAAATCGACTTCTTTTAGTTAAAAGTGAAAACTAGGGGGCTGAGCCAAGATGGCAGCAGGAAAGCAAGGACTTACTCTCCCCAGGACCGTCCAAACACTCATAAAAATGGCTCTGAACAAATTCTAGAACTGCAGAACCCACAGAATAGTGGAAGGAAGCAGGGCTCCAGCCCAGGACAGCCTGGATGGTCACTGGGTAAGGCCTATCGCGCCGTGCTTGGAGTAGAGTGGAGAAGAGCCCAGCATGGGCTGCTCCTGGACCAACCAGATGGGGAGCCGGGCGGAACAGGCCCTAGCACCCTGAATCAGTGAGCTGTGGCAGTTATCAGACTTCTCAGCCCACAAACACCAAAGACAACAGAGAAGCTTAGTGGGAAAAAAACTGCGGGGACAGAGCAAAAGGAGTTCATGGTTCGGCCCTAGCTCCGGGGGCAGTGGAGGTGGTGCAGCTACAGAACTACAGCTGCAGTTGCTTCTGGCCCCAGGCCCATCTGGTGGGAGGAAATAAGTGGCAGATCCCAGCAGGAGTGCAGAGCCTGCTCAGATCTGAGTCATGGGCCAGGTTGGAGGTTCTTGGGGGAGAAGGAGTGCTGGTGTGGCAGAGCTTGCTGTGTAGAAATGGCTCTGAAAACAACAGCACAGCCCCTCAAGCTTGGGACAAAGTACTCTCTACTCCACAAGCAGTCATACCCTTACAAAAAACTCAAGGGTCAAGTAGTTGGCTGGGAACATGGCCAGGCAGCAAAAACGCACCCAGATTCAATCTTAGACTTCGGAATCCTTCTTTGGTGACAAAGAAGACCAAAACATACAGCCAGAAGAAGTCAATAAAGTCAAAGAGCCTACATCAAAAGCCTCCAATAAAAACATGAACTGGTCTCAGGCCATGGAAGAGCTCAAAAAGGATTTGGAAAAGCAAGTTAGAGAAGTAGAGGAAAAATTGGGAAGAGAAAT
>JAQQSZ010013410.1:2500-11762 GCA_028646595.1 Phalanger gymnotis | reverse complement strand
TGGAGTCCTGCTTCCCTCTGCCCCTTTGTGGGTTCTGTAGTTCTAGAATTGTTTCAGAGCCATTTTTTCATAGGTTTTTGGAGGGACTTGGTGGGGAGCTCACGCCAGTTACTGCTTTCCAGTTGCCATCTTGGCTCCGCCCCTCGAATCAACAGAATTTTTCTCCCCTGCTCCACACATCTCCAGTTTCTGTACTTTGTCCTCCTATAGAAAAGATGTATAGCCAAAAGGTCATAAGCCTGAAAGCCAGTTTCCAACTTTGACTCCCCCATGCCTGTAATACTTTTCCTTCTCATTTATTCAACCTCCTGACTTCCTTTACTTTCTTCTAATCTCATCTAAAATCTCACCTTCTATGAGAATCTTTTCACAATCTCCCTTAATTTGAATGCTTTCCCTATGAGATCATCCCCAATTTATCCTGGACATATCTTGCTCATACCTGGGTGGTTTCATGTCATCTGTCTCATTAGATTGTGAGTCCTTGAGACGAGGAGCTGTTTTTGTTTTTGTTTTTTCTTTCTTTGTATCCCCACTATTGAGCAGATTGTCTGGCACATAATAGACACTTAATAAATGCTTGTTGACTGACTATATGTTGACTGACTACATTTTCCAGTGGAAAGTCATTTAAAAACAAGCATTATCATCTGTTTTGCCACTGCATCTTAAGGACCATAGGACTCTTCCATCTGACTTGCAGCTAAAACCTTCATTACGTTTTTCTTTCCTCTAAAACAATGTGAGTTCATTGAGAGCAGGGTCTGTCTCAATTTTTTGTTTGTGTCCTTGGCACCTAGTTCAGGCTTTGCAAATAGTAGTCATTACTAAATATTTCATTCATTCGTTCATCATGGCTCTTCCACTCACTATGTAGCTTTAGACAAGTCAGTTTTCCTGTCTGGGCCTTAGTTTTGTTTTTGTTTTCCTTCACAAAATAGAGGGGACTGGCATGGATATCTATACATTGTGATCCACTATAGTCAATGTCCAAAGGAGAATAATCCTTATAAACTTGTAAAATAACACCTAAATATCCATGTACACATTTCACATCATTACTAAATTATAAACTTTTGAGTACAAGAACTGAGATATTTGTCCTGCATCGGTCACGGACTAGCCCGTGTCTTCAGCCACTTTGTCTTCAGCCACATTAGGAGCTTCTTGTTTATCGTGCTTTAATTTGTTGAATTGGAATGAAATTCACTCATCTTTCCCGTTTGGCATGCCTTCACTTAGCAGCACAGAGTCTAGGATGATCACTGTTGCACTTTCACACATATTAAGCACCTACTGAGTATCTGACCATCCTCTAATTAGAAGACTGTGAAATCATTACAGTTAGTTTAGCATATGCAGTGCCCTAGGTAGACTCGTGCTGACACAACTCATTCTTCTCCCAGTATGACAAGAAGTTTCATTGCGAATTCTGACCCCTGCTGAAAGTTGTGCATCAATATGCCCAGCTGCACACTTATGCGCATGTGGGGCTGACCATTAAAGCGTAGCTCATGCTCATATTAGGTGGGGAGAGGAAAACTTCCACATCTGAGGAATAGTCAACCTACTCCAACTGGGTTATTGGCTCCTCACCACAATCCACTATTTATTCTCTCCTCTCTTGCTTGATCTCTTAGTATCCTGACTCAGCTTGGGGAGATTGTTTCTTTGACAACTTTATTCTGGCTTTTTACAGGATCATAGATTTCAGGATAGAAGGGTTTTTGGAGGCCATTAAGCTTAACCTCTTCATCTTATACATGGGGAAACTGAAGTACAAATGTGTTAAGTGACTTGTCCAGGATGACACAGCTACTGAGTGTCTGAAGTAAGATTGAAACCCAGTTCTTCGTGACTTCAAGCTCAGTGACATATCAACTGCATCATGAAGTCTTTCCTTCTAAGACTTGTATTTCTCTCTCCTATTTCTCTTGTCTCAGTAGCACCCTTCCTTCTCCCAATTAACATTAGGAGATACTCCATCATTCGGAAGGTCAATATAACATCATGTGACCTCTTGCTTACACATGTGATATCTCCTTAGAATGTGTTTGAAAATGTAGAAATACAAATTAGGCTTGAAAGAAGCTTAAGATCAGAAGATTTAGACTTGGAAGATGAGAAATCATTTAATGCAACTCTTTTATTTTAGGGAGTAAGATTCTAAGGCAAAGAAAGGGAAAATGACTTTTTTAAAGGCCTCTGGTAACAATCATTTTTTTTTTCTTTTCATGACTATTATCTGTAAGGTAGCTTGATACCTAGAACTTCCACTAAGCAGTCATCTTAAGACTTTAGCAGTCAAGTTATTTAATGTTTTGGGTATTATTGTTGCTTGGCATTTTTGATGTTTGGTGATACTTCATATGTGTGTGTATGTATATAGACTTGTATATGTATGAATATGTGTTTATATATGTATAAGTATGTGTGTATATATACATATTCATAAATATATTTATATATTTTCCCTTTGACTATATTAGCAAATAGAAGTCAAGGTGGATTTTAAATGAAATGGTGATGGATTACTGTGCTTCAGAGTTAGAAGTGACATCAGAGACCTTCCAGCTCAACCCATACCCTCCACTATAGCAAGTTACAAATGGTCAAGCATACTTTATTTAAAGATCTCCAGTGATTAAAAAATCATTTACTTTGTGAGGCAGCATATTTAACTTTTAAATACATTTGATTTTCAAGATTCATTTATTTCCTAACATGCAACTGTAATTTGCCATTTTGCAAGTTCTACCCATTTTCCTTGTTCTATTCTATAGATTAATATATTATAGCTAGTATAATTAGTCCCATGTCATGAAGTATAGTATTTTAATGGATAGAGACCTGCCCTGAAGGTCAGAAAGTCCCACATCTGATATACACTGGCTACATGACATTTTCAAGTCACTTAGCCTCTCAGTACTCCAAATGACTCTCTAAAACTACACACGCTGGAGCAAAGGATTAACTCTGTAGAGGGAGGTACCTCACTTGAAATTTCTTATGCAGTGAAATCAAAAGCTAAGCCAAAAAAGTGCCCCTAAAACTGCACTGAGTTCCTTCAGGTTATGTCCAGCCATGTTCCAGGAATAATGAGTAAAAATCTGATGACTTGGAATATGTAAGACTTGGAAGTCTTGCATAAGCAAGCTCCACCATGAAAATACCTGGATGCTTTACCCCTGAGAAACCAGTTCCTTTAATGAATATAAGGGAATTTGGTTCAATGTATCCAGAAAGCTCATTTCAAGTGAATATTTTATATGGCTATTGGTTTCATTGTCCATTACTTTCCTGAGACTGATATCCATGTGAGGGAGGAGTTGAACCTGCATCCATGAGTCCATGCATAGTATTCTATCCACTACTAAATTACAAACTCACCTGAGTGAGAGGGAGAATTAGTAAGGGCCAGGTGTCACCTGTTTAGATTGTAAAGGCCAGGACCCTGAAGGGGGTGGAGTGTAAGTGTAGAGCAGGTGGGCACTGGTCAGTGAGTGGGGAACTTTTAGGGTTGAAATGCACAAACTAGGATGCTGTGTGTGCCTTGATAGGCACCCATCAAGGCTTGGGAGGAATCTGTGTTTGCCTCAACTGGCCCCCATTGAGGCTTGAGGAGATCTAGGAGAAGGCACAAGTTGTGCCTGTCTTGATTGGCCCCATCAAGACTTAGAAGGAGTTGTCCCCCTCCACTTCTTTCTGGCCTCTGCAAGAAGGATGATTTAGAATGCTGTAGGAGTTGGTGCTCTGCAACCTTTGTGATAAGGTTGGATAGAATAAAGTCTGCATCATTTAAATGTAACCCCTTTGAAGCTGTCTTTCCTTTATAAAAGCAGATCAAAGAACCTGTGCTGACACGTGTGTTTGCAATCAAAATGGGCTCTTAGCACTTAATTCAACCAGGTGCCCTTGAAGAGTTTGGCCTTTGTTTCCTTGATTAAGTTGGGAGTCCTTGATGACCTTGCCTCAAGGGAAAGCCTAGTTTGCATGGGTTTGTGTGACACGTTTGTGACATCAGAGGCTTTTAGACCACATGGGTTTAAGTGGCATCTTTGTGACGATTTTGTGACTCACCCTTGACCCTGAAAAAGATATAAAACCAGGGGTTGGTTTTCTCTTTTTTGGAGCTCTGACCCACAGCCGGTGGCATGTGTGACTCTGGGCCAGCCCTTGTTATGAGGTCCTGTGCTGAACTTAGATGTTGGTAACTATGAATTGTGTTTGGCCTGTCTGCCGATGTTTGTATTTGCTCTGAAGTTCAGGATGCTGGCTTTTTCCCCTGAACTAAGTGAATGGGATTTGTATGCTAGATTAAAGTGAGCTTGTTAACCCCTTAATGTTGCTTTCCTTAGTAAAGCAGACCAAAATATCCTGGGCTTTTGCAGCATTCTGTGAGCTGGTTGTTGTTGATTTTACAGCCCCCGCCCACAGCAGTTGCTAGCTGGATTGTTGAAACAGCAGTCCATCCTGGGTGTGTAGGGTGGTTGCTAATAAAAGGGGGAAAAAGAGAGAAAAGGGATTATGCACAGGAAAAAAATATTGAAGGAGCAAGAACTTACTAGTTCATAAAATAAAAATATTGTCTAAACATGGAGGTAAGGAGTGGGGAGTAAACTTTTCAGTTAACATCACTTTTCTTCAAAATGGAATAAGAACGGTAAAATACGCACACACACACACACACACAATCTTTGAAATATAAATTTAGAAATTCATTAGATACCAAGAAGAACCTGGGAGTCAGGACGAGAGGGTTTAAGAAGGAGGGAAGATTTTTCTTTTTATTTTTTTTCTTTTACTTTTTTTCTTTTTTTGTAATCTTTTTTAATGTTTTATTTTTCCAAAATACATCTAAAAAGAACTTTAACATTCTTTTTTAAAAAATTTTGAGTTCCAAATTCTCTCTCTTTCTCTCCTGCCCTTAATCGAGAAGGCAAGCAATTTGACATAGGTTATACATGTGCAGTCATACGAAACACATTTCCATGTAAGTCATTCTGTGAAAGAAAATGCAGCCAAAAAGAAACTCAAGAAAAATAAAGCAAAGAAAAAGTATGTTTGATTGGTATTCAGGCTCTATCAGTTCTTTCTTCGGAGATGGATAGCACCTTTCATCATAAGTCCTACAGAAATATCTTGGATCATTGTGTTGCTAAGAATAGCTAAGTTATTCATGGTAGATCATCATACAGTATTGCTGTTAGTGTGTACAATTTTCTCCTGGTTCTGCTCATTTCACTTTGCATCAGTTCATCTAAGTCTTTCCATTTTTTTTTCTGAGAACATCCCGCACATCATTTCTTAAAATACAATAGTATTCAATCATAATCATTTACAACAATTTGTTCAACCATTCCCCAATTGATGGACAGCCCCTCAATTTCCAATTCTTTGCTGCCACGAAGGAGCTGATACACAAAAGTCCTTTTATTTTTTGTTTTTTAATCTCGGGGGTATAGATCTAGCAGTCGTATTGCTTGGTCAAAGAATATGCATGATTTTATAGCCCTTTGAGCAATTCAAAATTGCTCTCCAGAATGGTACACAATTTCACAAATAGTACATTAGTGTTTTAATTTTCTCACATGCCCCTCTAACATTTGCCATTTTCCTTTTCTGTCATATTAGCCAATCTGACAGGTGTCAGGTAGTAGCTTGCAGTTACTTTAATTTGCATTTCTCTCAATAGTTATTTAGAACATTTTTAGTATAACTATAGATAGCTTTGATTATTTTGTTTAGAAATTGCCTGTTCATATTTTTGACTGTTTATCAATTGAATAACGACTTTTATTTCTCTATATTTGGTTCATTTTTCTATATGTTTGAGAAATGAAGTCTTTATCAGAGAAACACACTGTAATTTTTTCACTTAATGATTACCAGTCTTATATTTCCCCCCATCCTATTTCCCCTTTGTTTATCCTACTCTCTCTCTTTTTACCCTGTTCATTCTCAAAAGTGTTTTGCTTCTGACTCTTATCTCCCCCAAATTGCCATCCTTTCTGTCAGCTTCTCCCCCCTCTGCTCTTATCCTCTTCCCTTCCTACTTTCCCATATGGTAAGATAGATTCCTGCATTCAACTGAGTGTGTATATTATTCCCTCTTTGAGCCAATTCTAATGAGAGTAAGATTCATTTGCTCACCTTCCTGCGTCCCTCATTTCCCCCTCCACTGTAAAATTTCTTCCAGGTGTCTTTTAAGTCACATAATTCATCACATTCTATGTCTCCCTTTCCCCTTCTCCCAATGCATTTTTCTTTCTCATTCCTTAATTTCTTTTTTTTTTAGATAATCATATCATCACATTCAACTCACACTTCTGCTTTCTCTCTTTCTAACTAGCTTAATAATGAGAAAGACTTTAGGAGTTATAACAATTATTCTGCCATGTAGGAATATAAAATTTAACCTCGTCAAATCCCTTAGGATTTCTCTTTCCTGTTTACTTTTTATGCTTTTGCATCTTGTATTTTGAAGTCAAATTTTCTATTCAACTCTGGTCTTTTCATAAAGAATGCTCCAAACTCTCCTATTTTATTTTGAATGTCCATTTTTCCTCTTAAGCATTATACTCCATTTTGCTGGGTACGTAATTCTTGGTTGCAATCCTAGCTCCTTTGCCCTCCAGAATGTCATATTCCAAGCCCTTCAATCCTTTAATGTAGAAGCTAATAAATCTTGTTATCTTTATTGTGGCTTCACAATTTTCAAATTGTTTCTTTTTGGCTGCTTGCATTATTTTCTCCTTGACCTAGGAGGCCTAGAATTGGACTATAATATTCCTTGGAATTTCATCTGGGGATCTCTTTCAGGGGTGATCAACGGATTCTTTCAATTTCTATTTTACCCTCTGGTTCCAGAATATCAGGGCAGTTTTCCTTGATAATTTCTGAAAAGTTGATGTCTAGGTTCTTTTTTTTTTTAAATTTTGGTTTTGGATTTTTTTATTCTGGTTTTGGATTTTTCCAAATATCCAGTTGTTTTTTTTTAAATTTGAGCTTTTGGACTTGAGAGTGTCTAGAGTTGGTGTTGTGTTTTTTCTTTTAATGCAAACAAATCATTGATCTATCTTTACTCTCTTTTGATGATAAAAATGTGTGTTCATGTGTATACACAAAGACAATATTTATATACAAGCACACACACACACACACACACACACATATTTCCTTAATGATGGCTTTGCCCATATCCTGAAAGTGTTGATATGATGTTTCCTAATTGTCATTTTCTTTGATGAAATCTAATTTTAAAATCATATTTTATTTATTTTTGAATATTATTTAATTCCTTTGATTGATTCTAACATTTTATTTTTCCCTTAACTAAAATTTTATTTTTAATGTTCTTTAAAAAAAACTTTTTGAGTTCTTAATTCTTTTTCTCACTTGCCCTCCTGCACCTATTGAGAAGGCAAGCACTATGATATCAATTACACATGTGAAATCATGCAAAACACATTTCCATATTAGTCATATTGCAAAAAAAAAAAGAAAATGAAATGTAAAGAAAGGTTTATTTAAAAAATATGCTTCAATCTGTGCTCAGAATTTATCAGTTTTTTGTCTGGAAGTAGATAGCATTTTTGTCATGAGTCCTTTGGAACTGTCTTGCATCGATGTCTTGGTCAGACTAGTTAAGTCCTGCACTTTTGATCATTGTTACATTATTGTTATTACTGTGTACAATGTTCTCTTGCTTCTGCTCATTTCACTTTGTATCAGTTCATGTAAGATTTGCTAGGTTTTGCTGAAACTCTCCTGCTTGTCATTTCTCTAGTATTGCATCATAATCATACAACACAACCTGTTCAGCAATTCCCCAATTTATGGGCATTCCCCACTCCCTAATTTCCTATTCTTCGCCACCACAAAAAGAGTTTCTATAAATTTTTTGTACAAATAAGTATTTTTTCCTCTCCACTGATCTCTTTGAGATACAGACCTAGTAATGATATTGCTAGGTGAAAGGGTGTGCAAAGTTTTATAGCCCATTGGGAATAATTTCAAATCATTCTCCAAAATGGTTGGACCAGTTCACAGTACCACCAAAAATGCATTAGTGTAAATATTTTTCAACATCCCTTTCAGCATTTGTCCTTTTCCTTTTCTGTCATATTAGCCAATCTGAGATGGCATATCAGAGTTGTTTTAATAATAGTATATCACAGCATTTTTTTCATGTGACTACTAATGGTTCACATCCTTTGAAAATTTATCATTTAGGAAATAGTTATTATTTTGGTAAATTTGCCTTGGTTCTCAATTTATTTGAGAAGTAAGTCCTTTATTAAAGAAACTGGCTTTAAATTTTTCCCCCAATTTCCTATTTTCCTTCTAATTTTGGTTGCATTGGTTTTGTTTCTGAAAAACTTTCATTTCATATCATCAATATTATCTATTTTATTTCTCATGATCCTCTATATCTTTTGTTTAGTCACGAACTCTCCATGTATCCATAAATCTGACATGTAAATGTTTCTGTTGCCATAATTTGTTTTTTATATCATTCTTTATGGCTAAACCATTTATCCATTTAGACCTTAACTTGTTATAAAGTGTAAGATATTGGAACATACCTTGTTTCTGCCAAACTGCTTTCCAGATTTCCCAACAATTTTTGTGAAAGGGTGAGTTCTTGCCCCAAAAGCTCGGATCTTTGGGTTTATCAAACACTGAATAACAGTGGTTATTTTCAGAGTATTTTTTTTTACTCAATCTATTCCATTAATCCACCACTCAATGTTTGAGCTAGTAGTAGATTGGTTTCATGATTACTATTTTGTAATATAGTGTGAAATCTGAAACTGCTAGGGTGACTTCCTTCACATTTTTTTTCATCAATTCCCTTGATATTCTTGAACTTTTGTTCTTCCAGGTGAATTTTGTTACCATTTTTTCAAGCTCTATACAATAATTTTGACAGTTTGATTGGTATGTCACTGAATAAGTAAATTGATTTAGGTAGAATTGTCACTTTTTATTATATTGGCTCAGGCTTTCCTCAAATTCTTTAGATTTGTCCTTAATTGCATAAAAAGTATTTCGTAATTGTGTTCATAAAATCCCTGGGTTTGTCTTGGCAGGTTGATTCCCAAGTATTTTATAATGCCTAAATTTATTTTAAATGGAATGTCTCTTTCTATTTCTTCCTGCTAGATTTTATTAGTTATATATGGTAATTAAGATTGTTTATATGGATTTATTTTATAGCCTGAAATCTTGTCAAAGTTGTTAATTGTTTCAATTAATG
>JAQQSZ010013409.1:0-11762 GCA_028646595.1 Phalanger gymnotis | reverse complement strand
GGAAATGGGGAGAAAATCTGTAATTCAAACGCATGTGAAAATCAATGCTGAAAACTAAACATATTAAAAATAAATTTAAAAAAAAGAGTAGGAGTCAGAGTCATCTGCTAAGAGGAAGAGAATAGAGTAGGATAGGACAAGGAGAAATACCAGGAATAGCTACTGGGAGAAGCATGATAGAGATCAAAACTACAAATAAAAAATTTAGCTAGAAAATCACTTAACCCCCTCAGGGTTTCACTTTTTTGATCTACAAAATGAGAGCAATGGACTAAATCATCTCCGAGGACCCTTGCAATTCTCCATCCAATAAACTATGAACTTGAATCAGTGGTTAGATAATATGTATATGAAATTTGCAGATGACACAAAATCTGGGAGGGGAGGTTCAGGGGAGGAGTTGAAAGTAACATGTAGAGTGAAATATTAAGCATGTAAAAAATCCCTATAAGCTACAATAATGCCCAAGTAAAATAAGATTAAAATTAATAAAGATAAACATAAAGGGTTACACCTCAAAAATCAACTGAAACCAGTTAGTCGAAGGAACTAAGTGGAGTCTCCACCTGTGTGTATATATCATATATAATATCTGTACCATCATATATACCATATTTATATCATATATGTATCACCTAGGCATATATCATTTCCTAGTTTTTATTATAGTTGTTTATTTGTCTATTTTCATTTATCTTTATATCCCCAATGCCTCCCATAATACATATAATAGGTATTTAATAACATGAAGGGGTATTTTCTATGACTACCAAATCTTGTCTTGTTATCATACCATAATTTTTCCTTTTTTTTCTTTGCTACAAAAGTCCCATGTGCTATTTTCCTATCATATATGTGAATCGCATTGCAATTCCTGGAGCATATAATAGATTATGCAGTAAAGTTTCCTGTTGTAAATTACTTCTGTGAGGATCTTACATGGACTAAAGAATAGTAAGATGCTCCAAAAATTAAATGGTTTGCTTTCTCACCTTGCCTCTGTACTAGGTTCTTTCTTGATGAACTTAAGGTACCAAAAATGCCCATATCTGGTGGACTGGAACAGGATCTTTGTACTTAGAGAAATTATGGAACGTGATTTCAAAATTAATAAATTAAGTAGCAAAAGTTAAAATTTATAGGAGGTTCTCTGTATTATGGATACTATATTTTAAGTAATGTGAAGCCACACTTTTAAAACAGCAGGAATATAAATATATGTCTTCCTAAGCACTCATTTGGCTGGCAGTAGGGAAAATCTAATGTTCTATAGATTACATCTTCTCACAAAACTCACTAAAAGCCAATGAGGTAATGTCGATGTTGCCAAACAAAGCAAGAATCTGGAAAGGAGATTCAAAAACTGGGAACAGTAGGTCTGTACCGGAAATTAAATTGGATTTGGAAGACTGTTTTAACAGAAAATAAATCCCCATAAAGGCAGAAAAGAAATCTTTAAAAGGGTGAATAAAATCATCAAAATACATGTATCCTTTTCTTGCTTCAGAAACTCTCTAGCCAAGTTTCCCCTCCCCACTCCTTGGGACACTCATACATTCATTCATTCATTTATTCATTCATTCAGAATAGGATCGTTCATAAGGACAGAGAAGGAAGAAAAGGAAGGAGAAAAAATACCTACAATGTGCCAGGCACCGTGCTAAGTGCTTTACAAATATCTCATTCGATCCTCATAACAACCCTACGAGATTATTGTTCTTTAGCTGTTTTAGTCACATCTGACTCTGTGACCCTATTTTGGGGTTTTTGTGGCAAAGATACTGGACTGGTTTGCCATTTCCTTCTCCAGTTCATTTTACAGATGAAGAATGACGGCAAACCAGGTTAAGTGATTTGCCCAGGGTCTCATAGCTACTAAGTGTCTGACCAGATTCAAACTCATGAAGATGGGTCTTCCTGATTCCAAGCCTAATGCTCAATCTACTTTGACCCCTAGCTCCTAGCCCTAAGAGATGGGTGCTATTATTATCTTCATTTTACAGGTGAAAACTGAGGCCAACAGAGTTAAAGTGACTTGCCTAGGGTCGCAATAGCTATTTCATTTTCTCCCTCTTAAGCAAATGACTTCATCTCCTTTGCTAGTAAATGTCTTGAGGCCAGTTTTCATTTCAAGTCTTCTTTCCTCCAGACCCAGCACTCTATCAACCGTGCCACCACCTGTCTCTTGAGGTTAAGTTTGTTGCCCGAGAATCTAGTAGAAGATATAAAGTCAGGATATGAATCCAAATTATTCATCTCCAAATCTTGTATCCAGTCGCTTACCCATGCTACCTCTTATAAGAATTAAACATTGGTTCTAGGATATAGGTAGCATTTTAACAAGCACCATAAGTACTATGAAAGAAATATATGAGCAGCAAAAGATGGGTGGTTGATACACAATGGATAGAGTACTGGGTCTGGAATAACAAGACCTGAATTCAAATTCGGCCTCAGATACTTATTTGACCTTGGGCTATTCACTTAACCTCTGCCTGCCTCAGTTCCATCAACTGTAAAATGGTGATAATAGCATCAAACTCACAGAGTTGTTCTGAGGATCAAATGAGATATTTCTAAAGCTCTTAGCACAGTTCCTGGTACGTAGAGAATGCCTAATAAATGCTGCTCCCTTCTCTTCCCCCAACCTCTTTAATCTGTTCCTGACTTTCCATTCCCACTATCAACACTCTAATTCGGGTTTTTATTAAATTTGACCCTAACTATTGCTATAAACTCCTAACCTGTCTCCCTGCCTCCAGTCTCTCCCTGACCCTCTTCAAACCATCCTCTAGATGAATACAAGATTAATCTTCCTCATGAGTCCTAATTATGTCACTTCCTTGCTTGTTTCTTGTTGCCTATTGGATGAAGCCCTATTGGATGAAACTGGTATAGTACCTTCACAAACCTTGATTCCACTTGTATCCCCAGTATTCTCTCCTGCATCTCCCCTGATTTGTGTCCTACTTAGTACTACATAAAGTGCCTAGATTTAGAACATAGCAGATACTCAAATATTTCCTGAAGGAATGAAAAGAAGAATAAAACATTATCCCTGCTCCTAAGCTCAAAAGCAAATTGGGAAAATAACATATGCACATATAGAAACATTTAAATCAAAATACAAGGAAATACATGGCTAAGGCCAAAAACAAGTAATGCAGGCAAGAAGGCCTGGCAAGAAGCACTTATTAAATGCTTATGCAGTAGGTTACATCTACTGTGTGCCAAGCACTGGGGATATAAGCACAAGAAAAAAGCAAGATCATCCTTGTCCTCATAGAGCTTACGCTCTAACAGAAGCAAAAGATAAAACAGGGCTGAAATGCAGGAGGAAGGAGGAGAAGAGGGAGAAAATACCTGTGTGGGGACGTGATTTCAAAGTCTGCAAAGCTGGGAGAACAACTAAGTATGACTGGCCTGGGCCCCTCCTCAAAATGCAGGCCATAATAAAAAAAACTCACAAAAGGGAGAATGAACCAGCATAATGAACAATAATATTTAAGGGTGAGAAAGGTCTCAGGGGCTGGTAAATGTTTCTGGGTGAGGAAGACCGAGGTACAGAACAACTCAGGCAAAGTCCAGAAAGTTAGAAGCAAAGCCAAATGGTAAAGCAATAAACTCTGTATAATTTCTGAGTGAGGGATAAATCAATGTGAGCTGCACGAAAGAGGAGGAATCTGAAGGAGCACTGAAGGTTGATTAAGATAGGAATACATTAAGGCACATAAGGAGGGGATTCAAGTCAGGAGACTTGACAAGCAGGAATAAGTATGGAATGCTGGAAACAGCGGCACTCATGAGATTTAGATCTGAATCGGATCTTATATGTCATCTAGTCTAATTTCTTCATTTTACTATGAAGAAGAAACCAAGAGAGATCAACAACTCAATCTATAATTACTGACTCATATGTCTACTTTCCCAACTATATATGTATGCATACATATGTATGTATAGTGAATATATAGACAATATCTTTTATGAAAGTAGAAGGAAACAGAAAACTTCTTCAAATTATATTTCATAGCAGATCATGTCTTTACAATGATACAACTCATGTATAGAGAATTTAAAGATACCATTTTGCTTATTGTTTGACAATGATAAAAAAAAAAGCGTTTGACTTAGTAAAGAAAAATACCACCCTAAAGGTTCTTATCTAATAAAGTACCTCTCAAATATATATATCAAAATGATATGATACTTTGAAAGATGTGACAGAGATATCTATCTCCTAATTAGTTTTTAAAACCTCATCTACATTTTAAAAAAAATATATAGTTAGGAATAATTTGGTTGTATCAGCACTAAAAAGTAAAGTACAGGAGAAGGAGGGCGCAGAGAACTCCATCATTCTAGATTCTAGATTCCTAGTGCAGAACTGGCTTCCATATCCTTTTTCAAAAGAAATGTTATATCCACCTTTTAACTTGTTATCTTTTTCCTAGCACTGTTCTAACAAAAGACAGAAAATGGAAGTCCACATTTGGAGCAGATATTGTTTTTGGCCATGATAACAATGTCAAGTTCACGATTTTCTTCTTTGCAACCAGCACCATATGGCATTTGGCCCTATATCACTATTTCAGGTCACTTGGCTCAGAACGTTAGTTGATTCTGCTGTCATTCACACCTTGTATTTAACAAATCACTAAGTCCTTCACAAAATCCCCAGAATTGGCTCTCCTCCTCTCCATCCCTACAGTCACTACCTTAGTTGAGGCTCTTATCACTATACACTTCACTTATAGCAATAGCCTCCTAAATGGTCTCTCTATTCCTATTCATTTTGTAGACTGACCATCCCTTAAAAAAAATCAGCAAATCATTTCCATGTTCAAATGTTTGCAATGACTCCTCATTTACTAATGGATCAAATTCAAGCTCCTCAGTTTGTCATTCAAAGCCTTCTATCAACCAGCCTTTCCTTCTATGTTAATCTTTATGTCATATTATTTGATAATGCAAACCCTCCATTTTAGTCAAGATGGTCTTATTACTCTCTTCACACACATGTTCATTCTGCTTTGCTCAAGCTATTCTCCTTATCTAAAATGATCTCCTTCCATTTCTGATCAAGCAAATTCTATTCTTCAAGTTCTAACATCCTCTGATTTCTCCATTCTTCACAGGTAAAATCCTATAGAACTTGTATTCGGTGCCATACAATAGAATATCTGATTATTAACAATCTCATACTTCTCAGTATTTGTTCCCCATATGAAAGGCTGGTCTCTCTGACTAGATTAAGATTCTCAAGGGCATTGATGAGGTCCACTCCTTTGTATCTCCCACGGCACCATTCCCTGCATAAAACACCTACACTTTGATAATATTACAGTTAGCCAATCTCAGAGTTGGATGGAACTTCAGATTTCAACTAGTTAGGATTTCCCTCTACTATATGTCCAGTTTTCATTTGAAGACATCTAGACAGGAGGAACCCAATAGCCCCTAAATCATTCCATTTTGTTTTCCAACAGCTCTGATGGTCCAGAAGTTTTCTTTAGATCAACTTTCCACTCCGTGTCTTCCATATATGAGTCACAGTTCTGCTCTCTTGGGCCAAGCAGAATAATAGTACTCCATAGCACAGCTATCATGATACCTCTTCCCCTACCCTGAAACTTCTCTTCTACAGTCTAAACAGCCCTACTTCTTTTAACTGGCTCCTCATATAGCATGGTCTTAAGTCTCTTTGCCAACATGCTAACCCTCTTTTGGACACTCTACTGCTTGTCAACATCTTTCCTAATATGAAAACCAGAATCCTGAAGTTTGCCACCTATTTGACTTTGGACAAGTCAATCAGCCTCCCTGATCTCCAGCTTCCTCATCTGAGAAATGAGGTGATCGGACAACTGGGCTAAGAGGCCCCTTCAAGCTCTAGGCCCTAGGATTATACAATCTTCTTGTATGAGGTACCCAGAAAGAGACAGGCTGTGGTCCAGGGCACCAAGTACAAGACCTGTTCTAAACATGACACCTATCCAAATGGCTTAAGATTACATACTATTTTTTTGGCTGTGGAATCATATTATTGATTCATATTCAATTTACATTTGCTAAAAACCCTACTTTTTTAGACTGATTGTCCTTCTTACCCTACCTAATACCTTTAAAGTTGATTTTTTTTCACCTATATGAAGGCTTTAGAAATGGCATTCCCTAAAATGTTGAAAATATTACTATCCCCACTTAACCCATGAGAAAACTGAAAGAGAAGTTGAGTGATTTGAACAAATCACATGGCTAAAAAGTGAAATAACTCAAACCTAGGTCTCTTGATTTCATGTCCACACAATCTTTCTGGCACATTACCTTGTGATCTTAAACTAAATAGGGCCAAGTCAACTTTTTTCCTTAATTTTTGTTACCACAATTCTTAACTCCTTGATCACTGGAACACAGAGGTGGGAGGCAATGTACTTTTCCAGTCTAATATGCATACATACATATGTATAGGTCTGTGTGTATGTGTATGAATTCTGTAACCTAGAACTATCTTTTGAAGTTAGGGAGAGGGAGTAGGCAGGAGAACAGGAGTGGTAGGATTTCTGTTTTAATTTATTACTTTTCCATCCATTTTGAGCACCTCAGCTTTTATGTCACTCCCTTGTTCTCAAAAACCTTCAATGACTCCCCTTTCTATCAAAGCCAAACTCAAACTCCTTATTCTGGCATCAACTCTACTTTATGTTTTAATGCTCCCTAATGTGAACCCTCTAAATTTTCCTTAATGGTATCTTCACTCTCACCTTACCACAGCATTCCAGTCTCTGTGCTTATGCTATAACCATTATACAAAATGCTTTCTCTGCCTCTCTAACTAGCCAAATTTTATCAATCCTCCTTCAAAGCAGAGTTTCTTAAGATTTTTGTGAACATTTTGTGTACTCCTTTGACAGTCAATTGGGGTAGCTAGGTGGCACAGTGTGTAGAGCACTGGTCCTGGAGTCAGGAGGACCTAAGTTCAAATCCAACCTCATACATTTGACACTTACTAGCTGTGTGACCTTGGGCAAGTCACATAACCTCAATTGCCTTGCCTTCTTCTCTCATAGGGAAAAAAAAGAGCATCTAGTAAAGCCTGAGGACCCTTTTTCAAATTAATGTTTTTGAATGTACAAATTCAAATACATATCATTACAAAAGAAACCAATCTTCTTGAAATACAATTATCAAAATTTTTTTTAAATAAGTTCAAGGACCCCAAACTAAGAATCCTCACATTAAAGCTAAGGTGAAGACTTAAGCCCTGTATGAAGGCTCCTCTGACATTTCAGTTCACGTGGATAAGTAAGCAGCACTTACTATCTATTTCATTCATTTTGAGAACAAATAATTTTAGATTCTCCCTATTGTGGCACCCTGTACAGTGAAAAGAATCTCACTGAAAATGTACACATTGTATTCAGAATCCTTTGCCCAGTAGATGTACGTGGTACATACTTTCCATATGCTGCCGTTTGTAGCGAATGTTTCTCTTGGCAGCATTGACTTTTTCCTTCCTGGGCTACACGATCACTCTGCTTAAGAAGAGTCATTGGGGCTCTGACTTAGGACATGCTGTTGTGGTCTGTCAGGGGCTGTTTTTTCCTCCCCCTCAGTATTCCACAGGTATGCCATATTGCCTCAAGAAAAGTTTCTGTTCCGTCCTGCCCTCCTGTAGCGCCCCCCTCGTGCTCCAACTCACTGAACAGCAGCTGCTTTAATCTCCCACTGTCATCAATCCTCTTCACACAGAAAGCATCCCTTCTACAACTGCTCAACTGGCTGCATTCCAAGATCATGGGGCTTCTCTGCTCTTAGCATTTAGTGTTAAGTAGGGCTCACTAGTGATGCTGATGAAACTTGTTTAAGACACTGAGTGTGACGTCTTTGTCAAGTCCAAGTCTTCTAGTCAGAAAGAAAGCCGGATGCTGGCGCTAGCAACTAATTCCCTGTTGTGTACGCAGTAGATGCTCAAGAATTACCAGTTAGCTGACCAGCCTTGATCTGGGTTTGGTGTTTGATGCCATGTTCTGTTGGTAAGTGTTCTGAAAAAATATGTTTGCACAGTAATTCTGCTTTCATGGAATCACTACTTATGAACCACTATGGTGCTGTTTTCAATACCAGTAAGATTTGGTAAATGCATTTTAAGCTAACCACATGTTGCCCGGGTAGTAGTATCTGATGGCTCATCTTAGTTCTGTGCTATAAGACTTATGAATATGTTCATAACCTCAGGTGGTTTTCCCCCCAGGGTTACTGTTAGTCCAGAACACTATCAAAATGGTCTATAAACAAGCATTTAAGTATGTATACAGTGCTAGGCACTAGGGATATGAAGACAAAAGCAAAATAATACCTGTCAGTAAATACACATTTATTAAGTGCTTACTATGTGTCAACCATTGTGCTAAGTGCTAGGGACTCAGAGAAAAGTGAACAACAACTCTCCCTACCCCCAGGTGCTGACTATTTAATACCTACTCTCAGGGAGCTTATATTGTATAAGAGACATGTACACATAGAAGCATATACAACCTAAGTTTTTAAAATTAGGTAATTTGAAGGGTGGTATTAGCAATTGGGGGATTAAGGAAGGCCTCATAAAGGAGGTAGTATTTAAGCTGAGCTTTGAAACCAATTTTATGGTCGTTCAGTCATTTGAGTCATCATCTGATTCTTCACGATTCCTTTTGGCGGGGTTTCTTGACAAAGATCCTGGAATGGTTTGCCATTTCCATCTCCAACTCATTTTGTCGAAGAGCAACTAAGGCAAACAGTGTAAAGTGACTTACCCAGGATCACACAGCTAGTCAGTGTGCGAGGCCAAGATCTAGCACTGTATCCACTACAACAAGGCAGTGTGGTGGGTTGAGGGGGAGGGGTGTCAAAGATGTCTTACCATTTTGTGCTTATACAGAATAACTGAAAGCTGAGAATAAAATGGCAATCAAAAGCAATTTTATTAAACACTTAACTGCATACACCGATGGAAGATGTATATGGATAGATAGATATGGACATAGATAATATAGATTATAGATAGACGGAGCATAGTGAGAAAAAAAATTAAGCCGTTAAACACTTCATCTGAAAACAGAGCTAGAGGAGACAAGTTTCAAGAAAACCACATTGCCTGCATCAGGACCCTCATGGCTCACAAGCTGCTAGTTGCATATTGGCCTAAAGATACAAGAGGTGAAAAGTATAATTAGTGTCAAATTAAGTTGGGGTTGAAAGAGATGATTTCAGATGTTAAAAGAGCTGTAGGATTCACTGCTTCTAACAACTATTTGTGTTTTCAGGGGGACTTAGTCAAAAGGCCTTGATTAATTTTTGGTATAAATTGTTCCTTATAAAAATCCAGGACTCAATCAAGACCTTATCTCCAATGAAGACAAAACATGCTTCATTCCCAGTTACTTCAAAGTCCATTAGTTCAGTAGGCATGACTTTCCTTCATATACCAAATAAGCTTTGAATACCTTAAGATACTTAATCATCATGTGTTCTGGGTGGTTATTAATGAGTTCATTCATCAGTGTGTATACCAAATCAAATAAACATATTGTATGAAATGCGGCATTGCTCTTTTCCACCCCCTCTTCATTTTCTCAGGTTAGTAGTATGTTTCAATAGCCAGTGGGAAGTGCAGTGTTTGGCATCTAAAGGGCACAGCATCTGGGGACCAAAGCAACATCTGGACCAGTCATAGGGAACATGCAGCCTCGAGGTCACAAGTGGCTTTTTAGGCCCTCAAAGTGCGACCCTTTGACTAAATCCAAATTTCACAGAACAAACCCTTTTTATTATCCCCATCCCTGATCTGGACTATTAACATTCTTTTAAAAGACCTACTGTATTTTCCAAAGTCACTAAAAAAAATTTGGATTTTCATCGGCAACATGAAGAAATAAGTTATTAAATATTCAATCATTTGTGCCTCTGAGAGTCACTATAAAAAGAAAACTGTGAACACATGTCTCCTGTCATCTAGAAGCTTCCTCATTCTTAAGATCTGGTGCCTGAGAATCACTTCATTTTCAGACCTGGCACAACTGTTCATTTTCTAAAAAATCCTAGACCCCTCTAGAGAAGAGAAGCGTCGTTTAATATAACAGGCTACCTTTGTAAGATGCTCGTTCCACTTCAAAATAAATAAATGAATCTGCTGTGGTTTCTGCCACATATAAATGTCACGAATTGGAGAATAGAAGGTGAATAATGTACATCATAATACTTCCTTCCATTTAAGTGTATTGTGATACAGCTGTTTATCATCTTACTCAGCTGTCCAAAATATTCATTTGAGAAGAAAAGATCCTACAGTGGTGTAAATCCAAAATGCCATTCCCCATTTCTACAATGCCTGGCGTTTTTCAGTCTGTTAGACTTTTTTAATATATAGATCCTTTTCCCCCCTAAAAAGACATTTCTAAGAAACTGTTTTCCAAACTTCCCTACCATAATCTCTAAGAGGTGTGTGAAAAGGCAGAGTTCTGAAGCTTGTTCAAATACAGCAATAGGAGGAATGGAATACATTTATCTTCAAGCCTTTGAATGTTCAAAACAGAAAAAGTGTAAAGAGGTTTCCTACCTCCTGCTACACCCAGCAATGGTTACATACTTGAATGATTTTAAGAGGAAGCAATGCAATTATAGCTATCCTGGTTCTCAAAGGGGTATAATTTCATATTGCATCATCCATTTTTTGCTGTTTTAGGTCTATTTCTCTCCAAGATTACAAGCTATAACTTGTAAAAGATGCATGTAATATATGTCATTGTGTTAAATTAGAGCATTTCATAAATGTCATTTGAATGGCACAACTATGCGGTGCGGTCTTATTGTAATTTGCAGCAAAATTAATATAGTGATATTAACAAGATGATGTTGTGACTTTATTAAAATCAAAGATTTCACAGCTTGTCTTACCTTTTCCAACATGAGTAACTTCATCATCCATGTCCTGTTACAAACACTGCACAGAAATACATTACTTTTTCCTTCCTGGAAAGTTAACTGTTTTGGAGGGATGAGGGAGTAGCAGTGGAATATGTTGTTCTGAGTTCAAAATATAATGAAAATGAGCATGGATTTTAATAAATATGCCTTAAATATGTAATGGCTGACTATTGGGTCAGTATGATTAATTATACTGATGAAAATTATATTTGGAATGAGCCTTGGGGAAAAGTAGTCATTTGAAAATGTAACACCAACAATAATTATAACACTTTAAAACAACTTTTACTAACATTCATAAGTTGTGTGTCAGATGCAAAGTTACAACCTAATACAAATTGAGAAGTAGTTGAGAGACAGTAACCCTTTCAGGTCCTCAGGATCTCAGATGAATAATACTGTAACAATTCTTTTTTTTCCATTTTTTTATTTTAATTTATTTTTAATATGTTTAGTTTTCAGCATTGATTTTCACATGCGTTTGAATTATAGATTTTCTCCCCATTTCCACCCCCCCCACTCCAAGATGGCATACACTCTGGTTGCCCTGTTCTCCAGTCTATCCTCCCCTCCGTCCCCCCATTCTCCTCCCACCCCCCTTTCCCTTCCTTTCTTGTAGGGCAAGATAAATCTCTATGCCCCATTACCTGTGCATCTTATTTTCTAGTTGCATGAAAAAAAAAACTTTTTTACTTTTGAACATCTATTTTTTTAAAACCTTGAGTTCCAAATTCTCTCCCCTCTTTCCTTCCCATCCACCCTCCCTAAGAAGTCAAGCAATTCAACATGAGCCATAT
>JAQQSZ010013408.1:0-11762 GCA_028646595.1 Phalanger gymnotis | reverse complement strand
TATCCCCCTTCTTTTTTCCTATCCCGTTTTTCTCAGTGCACCCCCCTTTCTTACCCCTCCATTTTTTAAGATCATTCCAACATAATTGATCTTCCCCCGTTCCATCTGTTTATCTAACTCTTTCTAACCTCCCTATAATGATAAAGAACTAAGGAGTTAATTGTAACATCTTCTTCTATAATAATGTAAACAGTTTAACATTATTAAGTCCCTTATTATTTCTCTTTCATGTTTTTTATGGTTCTCTTGATTCTGCAACTGAACGTCTAATTTTCTATTCTGCTCCTTTCTTTACATCAGGAATTCTTGAAAACCCTCTATTTCATTAAATATCTATTTTTCTCTGGAAGGATTATACTTAGCTTTGCTGAGTGGCTTGTTCTTGGCTGTATTCCTAGCTCCTTTGCCTTCTGGAATATCACCTACTAAGCCCTCTGCTCATTTTTGGTAAATCTTGTAGTATCCTGACTATGGCTGATAAACCCCCAACATGATGTTTTCCCCATGATGATCATTCCATGTCACTTAGTCCACCTGACTTAATCAACTTTCAGAAAAGGGTATTTACTGCAGTGATGGAGTTGGTATTTTAAAAAAAGACAAAACCTCCTACACAAATTCTATGACACCATTCCCTACAGCTGCATACAGAGGCCTAGAGAAAGGGAGTTCAGGCTTTCTTTGAGATGATTCATACAGCTTAAGTACTTAAGCAGAGAAGTAAGTCATTGTCCTGCAGGGCTGATGGAAGGACAGTGCCTTAGTTGGGTGCCTGAATATTAGGGCAAGCCTGAGCAGATCTGGGGCTGGCTAGATGTAATGGTCTATTGGAATTTGTGTTTACACACCAGTAGAGGATCTCCCAGCCCCCAAGTGTGAGAGGGTAGAAGGAGGAATTCCCTGAGTGGATGAAGTGTCCCAGAATGGTCTCTGGATGTGGACTGAGTAAGGGCGGCCATGGGACATTCATCCCTATCCCACCTATCCCATCCCCCTTTTAGGCAGATCGTTTTCCCTCTTAGGGCCTCAGTTCTTTCATCTGGACAAGGCAGATCATAATGCTTGCCCTCCTTACCTCACATGGGTCGTTTGAGCTTCAAATGAGGCCTGTGAAAGGTGCTTTATAATCCTTATAGCACTTTTGGTAATCTGCATAGGATACCACAACTTGGGGAATTTAGGAAATTTAAGAGACCAACCATGTACTTGGGCAAAAGACAAACTTATTGGCAGCTCACTATGGCATAATCACTGTGTTTTTAATGGCATGATGAATGCCATAATTGTTCTTTCTCCTGCCTCAAATCTTGGAGCCACAGATGGCTTACAGAGCTTCTGATCCATCCTGTGCAGCTGTTGGCTTCTCTATTAATGTCCCTCTGGCTTTGGCAATCTCTCTATCTCTGTATAGGTATATATGTACCTATACATGCGTGCATATCTCCTGCTCTTTTGCAGCACCTGAGAATTCCATTGTATGCCCATTTGGCTGTTCAGAACAAAATAGTGAAGACATCCTCCTCTCCTCTTGGCTGAGGGGTCAGACAAGGTCCTGATAAGGAGTTATTTAGTATGGGGCCCAGCAACTCAGGATTTGATGTTCCCTTGGAAATAGACCAGTCACCATAGCAACTGGTGACTGGGAAGAACTGATATTGTCTTCTTGGACATTCAGTACTTCCTCAGCAGAGACTCATATTCTGGAGGGCAGGGCTCCTGCATAGAAAACATTTTATCATGCTCTCCTTCTGCAGGCAGTTTGCCAGCACTACCTTCCTCCCCTAGCCCTAGGACAAAGACAAAAGAACCCAAGAAAGGCAGAATCCAGGTGACCTGTCTTAGGAGGAGCACAGTAATCCATAAGGCACTCCCTCAGCACTACTCCCCCAGTAGCCTCAATATTCCTGGGGCAATGCACAAAATGACCTCTGAGTTTCTTCTTGGGGCCTATATTGGGATTGTTTCCTGCTGCAGAAACTTTGCTAGTGTCCCTTCTCCTCTCCCCCTCCTTCACCTCCCTTCAGAAAGCAGTAGACAGAGATTGTATCCAATTATTTTAGAGGAAAGGTAGAAGAGGAAAGGCGTACTGAAAGTGTGCTGCCTTCCGTCTGGGGTTAGCCCTAGCTTAAGAATCCCTCCCCAGCCTTCCCTCTACCAAATTTTAGAAACTCTGTCCAGGTCCACATCCTCCCCCCACACTGCAAAATGTGGATGCTGGTTTAACCCAAACACAGAAGAAAAGGAAAGCCAAGGGAAGAACTGGTCAGGGAGTCATGGCTACTGCCTTCAAATCCCAAACCAGAGACTTTACCCTTACTACATCACTGTGAATAAGTGGAATTTACACATCACTGGTAGAGAGATTCTGGGATGGATGGACATTTCCTGTGTCCATCAAAATACTCTTTTAAAAATGTCATTTATTCTGCCCACATGAACTATAAGTCTTATCTACAAGTTTTACAGTTGCCTGTGTCAAGATCCCTCTAGCGTCAAAGTACTGAGTTTCTCAGGAAATTATTAGTTCATCAATTAACTCTGCCCCCATCCAGGATGGGAATGAACACACCAGGCCAGAGGGTATATGGTATTCTTCTAGTGTAGAAAGAGTCCATTGGCTCTACCTTATCGAAAGCTTGTGGGGATGGGTTGCACTGAGCCATTGTCACCTGCCATCCCAGCCGCTGCTTCCTACCAATGGCATCCCTTGCTATATACAATCACTTCTCTGGGCTGGAGGTCAGAGATATCAATTCCCTAAGGTACTTAAGTAATTTATAAGTCTTCTTCTATAGTAATACATAGTAATTAAGTAATATATATATAGATGTGTTTAGGGATTGTTTTCTTCATTATATTTTTTATCCCCTGATAAAATAGGAAAGCCTGAGAAATGCTAAATACTTAAAACTCCTTGCTGATTCATTGGCTTGGCTTGGGTTGAATTGCCATGCAATCCTCTGGTAGCTGGCATCACATATCCTAAGGATGAACAGCTTTGGATTGTCTAGGAGGCCAGGTGGCCTCATCTAGCAGAGACCGCCCAATCTCCCTGATGAAAGTCTATCTAAATCCAGTACTGGGGAAAAGAATGACTGTGAAACAGCTAGGTCTATAATCCAAGGAGTTCAAAAAAGAGGAAAAGTTCCTTTATGTACAAAAATATAGTTCTTTTTTATGTTAGCAATAAACTGGAAACTGAGGGGTTATTCATCAACTGGAGAATGGCTGAACTAGTTAAGAGATATGAATGTATTTTAATATTGTCCTGCTATAAGAATTGTTTAAGCAAATAGTTTATAGAAACCCAGGAAGACTAATGGTGATTTCTATAAGGTGAAGGGAGCAGAAGTAAGAGAACAATTTATACAACAATATTATAACAATAATCAAATTTGAAAGGCTTGGAACATATGATCAAAATTATAATCAATCACAACTTCAGAGCATTCATGATGAAGTGTGCTACCCACCTCCAGATATAGAGGTGATGAATTCAGAATGCAGTTTGAGGCATATATATTTTTGGACATGCCTAAGGCAGATAATTGATTTGTTTGACAAGACATGTTTCTAAGGATTTTACTTTTCTTGATTTCTCAGTGAAGGTGGACAGTGTCTGCCTAAGGGAGGGCAGAGCAGAGGTAGAAAACACATTTGAAAACAAAATTTAATTGCAAAAAATAAGAAGCATACAATACCTGTTCATAATTGGTTATGATTTATTTATTCCATCACTAAGTGTTCTTCCTAACAAATGTAATTGATGCAAATGTTTAGGATAATTAATGGAGTTCTACATCCTTCCAACTCTAACATTTATGAGTTGACATTTATTATGTCTTATTACAGGCAAAAGGAAATCACTGCACATAGTGGTCAGTACCTTCTCGGCCATTTAGAATATCAGAGAGCTTCCAGAGACAGAGGGAGGTTAAATTCCTGAGGCAAGGTCTCAGAGTTGAACTCTCAGAATTAAAATTGGAACCCATCTTCCTGGTTTTAGGTTAGCTTTCTTCCTACTAGGCAATACCACCTCTCATTAAATCTTATTCTTTGTCAACATTCATCCAGTGTGAATGATTTTTTTAAGAAAGAACCATCACAAGTCAGTTCAACAAACCAACTAACACACAAACAGTCATCTGCACCCAAGTCTGGTCAGCAGTCAACTCTAGGATCCTTGTTTGCATCAAAATGAAATGTGTGGCTGTAAGTCAAGAGCATGGTTATGTCAGGCTTCTTTGAAGAACAAGACTTATTTGGAGAGAGTAATTTAGGTGTCTCTGGTTGAAAAGAAATGCCATAGCTTTATACGCATAACTTACATGTTTTCAGTGATTGGAGGCTTAATCTCCAGCCTGATGAGCCCAAGCAGTACAAACTATATTTGTGAAAGCACTTGGCTATTCCCTACCACTCTCACAGGGAACAGAAATGAATACATTTCTAGAAAATACCAATGGAAAAACATTTCCAGAATTGATTACATTAATATGGCAAATATACTCCTCTCTTGGCACAGGAGGCAGAAGACTATGGGGGAAAAGTGTATGTTTCCCAACATAGTTAATCATAGTAGAGTAACAAGCATATGAAGAGTAAGTATGAGAAGAAGAGAAAAGAATGGAGGAGAAAGGAGGAAAACATAAAAGCAAGTTATATCAAATATTATAGGTAGTTAAGCTCATAGTTGCAAAGAATTGTTCTTTAGATTGCCTTTATGCTTCCACAAGTTGCTAAAGATCCTTCTTGGATTCAGACTTATGACTATTCTAGTCAGTCAGTTAAAATAATGAGTTAAATGTATGTTGTACTTTTACATAACAACAACAATAACAAATATTCGTCTATCATTCAAAGTTTAAAAAGTGTTTTATGTCTCTCATCTCATATGATCCCAACAACCTTGTGTGATAGGGGCTAATGTTATTCCAATTTTAAAGATGGGAAAATGGAGGCAAGTAACAAAGGAGTTCAATCTGGATGGGGCCCTAGAACATGAGATGGGAGGGACCTTTGATCATAGAAATTGGGAGATGGTCACAGCTTGACAAACACAAATTCTTATAACCAATGAGACTTTAGGACACAAGACGGCAGGCATAGGAGTAACCTTAGAATATCAGAGCTGAGAAGGGACATCAGAACTAGGAGAGCCTTACAATATATAAGGTGAGAACTGTTGTTTGTCCTTTTATTTTGAAGAGCACCAGTTACAGTATGGGGTAATGTATTGACTCGTGGGTGAATTGTATTTAAGTGAGGCAGAGTTGCATATCAGCCTCAGTCTCTCATTTGGAGTCATCAAAGTCCAGTGGCAAGTCAAAAGTCAGGAAAACTGGCAATGGCCTGAGATGCAGTGGATAACCTTGGTATCTTTGATAACTGACCAAGCTTGAAGCCCTCCACAGATTCTGCTTCAGCTGCCTTTCTGGCTGTTGGAATGGATTGTTTTTATCCACCCATTCCACTGAGGGAAGTCATCATGGGCTTGGGGTAGACACCTCCCTAATTCACTGATAGGTTTGTGTCAGTTCAGTTACCCTCAACCTGGTTTTGCCCAAAGATAGTTTCCCAGTGTGTGGCTGCTGTACATGTTACAGATTCTTGGAGCTGCAGGTGAAGTTCAGTGCCAAGAGGACAACCTTATCAAGTCCCCACACCAGAGGTGCTAGTCCTCCTTGAACAACCATACACCCCAGGTGAGAACGAGGAGTAGCCTCAATAACACCAAATCTCAAAGATGGAAGGGCCCTCAGAATCTAGATAATAGTAAGCATGTATAAAGCACTTTAAGACTGGCAAAGTGCTTGACAAAGAAGATCTCATTTTATCTTTACAGTATAGCCTTGAAGTAAGTTCTGTTATCTCAGTTTCATTTTATACTTAAAGAAACTGAGGCCAAGAGAGCTTAAGTGATATGCCCAGGACCACATACCTAGTAATTTGCTGAGGTCTGATTTGAACTTAGGTATTTCTGACTCTAGTTCCAGGACTCCAAACCCTGTGCCACCTAAATGCCTATTCTGAGACCTGAGAGAATTCTTAGAACACATAAAACCATAGATCAGTAGCTGTTAAACAACAACAATAATTTATGTCTTTTCTGTTCAATGGACCAAGGTGAGGACAGGGACTGAATAATTTAGAAAACATCCATCAAAATACTTATGATAAACAATTTTATTTCAATAAAATTTATGTCAGCCCTTTGTTGTTGTTCCAAATTAAAACTGATATCCTGCAACGCAAATCCCAGGAGAGAACATGAAAGCAGAGTGGCTTGTGTGGATAAAAAAATGAGGATCAAAAACCTAATTCCATGTCATACAGTCATCAGGTAAGACAAGTGTTGATGTTATGATGACTGGGAATGAATGCATACTCTTTTTTTTAAAGTAAGGTTTTAAAATTGACACAATTTTAGTAGAATCACCTTTGTCCTTTGACATCCCTGCTTTGTGGGGGGGTGGGGTGGGAGGGTGGAGCCAAGATGGCAGAGTAAAGACAGGGATTCGCCTGAGCTCTCCCACCAACTCTCCAAATACCTTTAAATAATGACTCAAAACCAATTTTAGAGCAGCAGAACCCACAGAAAGACAGAATGAAACAATTTCCAGCCAAAGACAACTTAGAAGGCTGTCAGCGGAAGTCTGTTGCACCAGGGTGAGAGAGGAGTGCAGTCCAGCCAACTAGGAGCAGGTCTCAGGGCAGCTGAATCAGTGGGAGGAGTGATGGTTTCCAGACCTCTCAGTCCACAGATGATAAGGGGATCACTCAACAGGTCAGAAGGATATTTACAAGGGTCCCTACTGCCTGTACCTGGATCTGGGTTGCAGTCCTGGGTCTTAGTCCCAGTGTGAGGAGGAGCACTGTGAGGAGGCCACTCAGAAACTAGTGCACAGTATAGAAGAGTAGTAAACACACCTCTGCCTAGATCTTTCCACCTTGCAAGAGCTGAAAACTTACAGGTCCCCAGAATTACCTCTGAAAGTAGTTGCACAAAAAGCCTGAAGCTTGGGTCAATGCCCCCTCCACTTGGGAAGCAGAGCCCCACTATATCATAGGGTTAAAAGTCAAGAAATAGGATGGGAAATTTGCAAAAAATAGAAAAAATTCTGACCACAGAAAGTTAAAAAAAAAGAAAGAAAACTAATTTAGTTAAGATGATATACCAGAGATAAGGGTTAGTGTGTAGTTGGAGTCAGAAGGAACATGGGTTCCATCTGACACTTAATAGACTCATGGCCATGGTAAGTCCCCTAACCTATCAGAATCTCAGTTTCCTCACCTGTAAATTAGGAATGATAACATCTCTAGGGAGTCTGTGAGAAGCAATTGACATTATCCATGTACAGTATAGACTCTGAGCTCCCAATTCTCAATGAAGCTGGCAGGTCAAGTCCCCAGAGAGGGCTACATCTCTCCTCAGGGTTTAGAGACAGGCCTATTGTGTGCAGGGAAGCATCACAGCTCATGAGCCCTTAACAGTGTGTTTCCCCCATAATGATCAGTCCTTATTTAGTCCACCTGACTTAATTACCTTTCAGAAAAGGGTATTTACTGCAATGATAGAGTTGGTACAAAAAAAAAAAACCATCTCAACTGAACACTGCGGCAGCGTTTCCCAGCATTTCCTGGGGAAAGTAGGCTTAAGTGTTTTTCAATATGGTTTCCTACAGTTGATACTTAAGTGGCAGAGAAGTCTGTCAGTGTCTGGAATAAATGGTCCTTAACTTTGATTTCTTCTCAGGGCTGATGGCAAGACAATGGCCCAGTTGGGCACCTGGATATCAGGGCAAACACAGGCTGATCTGGGGCTGGCTAGATATAATGGGCTGTGTGAATATGTGCTTACTCACTAAAAGAACCTCTCGGCTCAGAGGGGCTAGGGAGGAGGCAATGCGAGATGGAGTCCTCAAAATGATTGGATGAAGCCTCCCATAATGGTCAGGAAATTGAGTGCAGGTGTGAGCCCTCCATTGCTGTCCCAGCCACACCCCTATTCCAGGAAGGTCATTTCCCCTCTGTAGGCCTCCATTCTTTCATCCAAACCATGGGCATCATAGGGCCTCCTTACTGCACAGAGGTCTTTGAAGTTCAAATGAGGCATGTGAATGGTGTTTTGTAATTCCTATAGCACTTTTGGTGTTTAGCATAGGATGCCTTAATCTTCAGACACAAATTTGGGAAACTGAAGACTTCAGCCATATACTTGGGCAAAGGACAGACTTGGCATTTAGTTAAGGGGTGGTCATTGTATTTTAATTGTATAGCATATGTGGGTGGTAAATGAATGGAATGCTGGTTCTTTCCCCTGCCTCAGGTCTTGCAGCCACAGCTGGCTAACAAGGCTTCTTATCTGTCCTGGGCAGCTGTTGGCTACCCTAGGAATCTCTGCCAATTTCTCTCTAGGCATTTGTGTATATGTGTAGATCTGCAAGGCTTCTGCTCTTTTACCGTGCCTAGGGATTTAATTCTGTATCCAACTGACTGTTCAGAACAATGTGATGTAGACGCTGACCTCTCTTTTGGGCTTGGGGGAAAAACAGGAGCCTCATAAAGATCCACGTAGCATGAGAACCAGCAACCCAGGATTCAAGATTTCTTTGGAAACAGACCAGTCTCCATGGCAACTGGTGATTAGGCTAAACTGATGCTGCCTTCACAGACACTGAATACTTCCTCAGCAGAGACCAATAATCTGAAGGGAGGGGCTCCTGCCTAGAGACCATATTGAAATCTTTTTTCCTGCTCTAGAAACTTTGCCAGTACTATTCTCCTCTTGATTGAAAAGAGGAAATCCAGGCAAGGCAGAATCCAGATAAATTGTCACAAGAGGAGCACAGTAATCCTTAATGGACTCCTTTAGCACTCCTCCCCCACCTGCTCCCACATTCTCAGAAGATTTATACAAATTGACCTTTGAATTCCTTTCTGAGACCAATATTGGAATCCCCTCCTTTTGCAGAGTCCTTGCCAACATTCCTTCTCCCCTCTCCTGACCCCCTTCAGTCATCAGCAGTTATTCTAGAAGAAAGGTGGAGGAGGAAAGGGATACAGAAAGTGTGCTGCCTTCTGCCTGGGGTCAGCTATGTTAGTAACCCTCAAATTTGTAGACACTTCCCAGGTTATCTTCCACATGCTTTCCAATCTTGCAAACTGTGATACATGACGGTCAACCTCAAACACAGAAGTAAAAGGAAAAACAAGGGAGGACCTGGGCAGGTAGCCATGCCTGCTTCTCCAAATACAAAATCAGAGCCCTTTCCCCTACTATATCACTGTGAATGAGTGGAGTTTACAAGTAGGTGGTAGAGATATTTGGACATTTTCTGTATCTGTCAAATCACCCATTATAAGAAGTTCCCTGTTCTGTCCACATCATCTATATGCCTTATGGACAAGTTTTACAGTTTCCTATACCAGCATCCATCCAGTGTTCAAGTATTGAGTTTCTCAGGAAATTAATATTTCATCAATTGACTCTTCTCCCAACCAGCCTATGGGAATGATCACATCAGGCCAGAGAAGAGATAGGATTCTGCCAATGCTAGAGGAGTCTATGGGCTCTGCCTTGTGGAGTCTTACAGGGATGGCCTGTACTAGGCCATCTCCCTTTGCCATGGCAGCCTCTGTTCCAGACCAATGGTATACTCGTTATAATGACTTATCAGATATAGAAGTCAGACATATCAACTTCCTAAGGCACTTAAGTAATACGTATTCAATTTTGTGATTAAGGATTGTTTCCTTCATTGTATTTATATCCCTACAGCCTAAAGACCTGCATGGGCCATGCTTGTTACTGAAAAAATCCTTGACTCAATGACTTGGCTTGGACAGGAGTGCATCCCTCTGGTTGGCATTGCTTATTCTATGGATGAGCAGTTTTCTAGCCAGTAGAAGCCATGGTGGCCTCACCTAGCAGAAAACACCAGAACTCCCTTGTGGATGGCTGCATCCACGTGACTGCAAATGACTTCTAATCAGCCCAGTGTATGGCCTAATGATATCAAAGAAAGAGGAAAGGGACCCACATATACAAAAATATTTCCAGTTTTTTATATGGACAATGAATTGGGATCAGAGATGGGTATCCATCAATTGGATAATGGCAGGACAGCATAAAGGATATGAATGTTTTGGAATACTGTTATTGTGAAAGAATTGATAAAGTGAATTGCTTCATATACACTTGGGAAGACATGAATTTTGGTAGCGTGAATTGAGTAGAAACAAGAGAACAATTTATACCATAACGGTATTATAATAATAATCAGTTTTGAAAGGTTTTGAAAATATGATCATGAAAATGACAAACCACAATTCCTGGATGACTCATGATAAATCATGCTGCCTACCTCCAGTGAGAGAATGGTGATTAATTCAGAATGCAAATTGAGACATAACACACACACGCACACACCCACCCCGCACATACACACATATGTATATTTGTACATACGTGTGTCTATATATAATATATGTGCATATATACATGTATGTATGAATGAAACGGCCAATACAGGAACTTGTTTAGCTAACTATTCATGTTTCTAAGGGTTTTACTTTGTTTCTCTGTGAATGGGCAGAGGGGTATCAGGATAAAGGCAGAAGAGAGGTAGAAAAGACATCTGAAAACAAAATTGAATTTTAAAAAGCAAAGAGGGCTTTGTTCACAACTGGTCATGATTTTTTGATTCTATCAACATGTGTTCTTTCTAAAAATGGTAATTAATTTAAGTGGGTAGGATAGAATTCCACCTTGGAATTCCTCTCGTTTCAACGTTCTGTGATCTACAGATCCATTGATATTCAGTGTTCCAAACCCCTTCCACTCCTGACATCCCGTGTCCTCAGGTCTCTTCCAGATCTAGGACTTTTGATGTCTAGAGGCCTTGAATTCAGACAGGCCTTGAATTCAGGTTCCTAGAAACAGCTAATGGAACAGGATGCCAAGAAGAACCACCTACCCTTAAACCCTCCCCTCTACACAAAGTACGGAGGACAAGAGAACCTACCTACAGTTTCTAATGTTACTATATTCCACCTGGTTTTACTGAGATTCTGTGTTCATTCTTTACATCTGCCTGTGAACCTTCTCTCTCAGTCCCCAGCCAGAAATATTTCTCTCTCAAGTGGGAAATTTAAGTATCCCAACAGAGACTCAAATAAAATCATATTCATCTACTGCCAAGTAGGAGGATACATTATTGGAAAGATCCAAACAATTACTTAGAAACAAATAACCCTTAAAGTCACCTGCAATGCCAACAACAATTTAAAAACAAAACACTTTAGGACTATTGGATTCTGAATGTCTCAAAGCCAATCTTAAGCAGATGTTTTTTTCAGATGATTAACATTCATTTCAGCATTGCTGTCTCAATTCTCTACTATTGCTAGAGTAGAAAGGAGCCTCCTGATAGAGTTACAGTAATATGAACAAGAGAGACCTGCTAAGGTGGTAGAGTAGCAGGAAGAAGTACAGGCAAGCTCACTGCCATAACTGGACCACAAAGAAATAGAAAACGCACCAGATTGAGTACTGAGTGTGAAATTCAAGAACATATTCAGTGAGTCATTTTCCAGCTCAGGTCAGAAAAGGTCAGGTCAGACAGAGAGGTCTGGGGACAGCGGTGAGAGGCTCAAACCATTGCTAAACTATGTGGAACTTTCTGTCCTGGAGGCTCAGTGAGGGCCTGTGCGTAGCTGTGCACCAACGTGAGAAGTGATACTTCTACTGGTTGCTACTC
>JAQQSZ010013407.1:0-11763 GCA_028646595.1 Phalanger gymnotis | reverse complement strand
CTTGTTTTCTAATTTTTACTTTATTTTTTTCATCAGTTCATGTACATTTTCCCATGATTCTCTTTATTATATTCATTAAAGCCAAAAAACTACTGATAGCATGAGCCATTCCCCAGTTGAAGGACATAGTAGACTTTTTAAATTTTTTTAAATAAAATCAATAAGTCAATTAGCAAGTATTTATTAAGCATCTACTATGTGCCAGGTACTATGCTAAACACTGCAGATATAAAGACAGAAATGAAATAGTCCCTGCCCACCAAAAAGCATGTATTCGACCAGGAGAAATAACATGAACACACCAAAAAAACCATATATTCAACATACATACAAGGTAAATGTGAGGGAAGAGAAGATTTGAAGATGGAGGAAATAAACTTAACAACAATTCAAATGGATATAATACTGTGTAGTCAAAACACATTATGTACATATCAATGAACTAGGCATTCACAACAGTAAAGTAAGGCAAATCGTAAAAGTTATCATTCTTTCCATTTTACTAAAGAGAATCTAATGTTCAGAAGGGTAAGTACCACAAGCAAGTGTCACAAAAGATTAAAATGGAGGACCTTGGACTTTAACTCAGTCATCTGATACAAACAAGTACAAGTTGTCTTTCCAGTTCTCTACTCTCTTTCTTCTATGATACATTCTCACTATGCACAAAAAGGAGGAAGCTCTCTTTAGAGGTTAATTGTGAAAAAGCATTGAGATTTTCCCTTCCCCCCTCAGAAAAATAGCCAGTGATTTTATTTTCAATCCATCTGTATATAGGTATTCACACAGTCAGAATGCCACATTATGAGCTAAGAACGTGGTTCTTTTCTCTAATCCTTTTAAAAATATCCTCCTTGATTTGAGATGGCCCTAGAGAGATTTACTTTCCCAGATTTACAAGCTCCTAGAAACTATGAGTTTAACATTGGAAGCAGGAGAAAGCTTTAATTATATACTGTCTTTCTGGCCACTGCAGCAATAACATGAGTTCTCTGGTTAAAGAAAAAGACAGTGATATAATGTTAAAGCTAACCTGTACAACTTCATCATCGCTCTCTTTCATGATCATCTCCTTCAAGCTAGCTGTGTTTGTAATTAGACCCTATGTTTGAAAGCCAGAAAAAGGTTCAAATGGAAAGTGTTTTATCATACTCCAGCCTTGCTTCTACAACTTTCGAAAAATTCAATTATTTCTACCCAGCACTGCCAGAGAAACATTTGGCAACTGATTAAAACAATTCTTAAAGCAAATTATAGCACTGTCAGAAAACAGGAAATCAGTGTCAAAACACAGGGACATTTCTATGCAAAGTGTCTTGCGAGAGCCTTAACACAGAAGATTTCTGTCTGCCTATTATATTAGTTTCATTAATTCGGTCCACATCAAGAGAGGGGAAAAAAAGAGAACATTTCAATGCATTTGCCACTTGAAATAAAACATTCCCCAATGAATAATGTCCCAAAGATAACCAAAGAAATGTGGAGAAATTTTATGTTTTAATTTTATCCCTGCTTACTCAGCACTGTAAAAATCTATGTACAGGTTTATAGCCACAGAGATCCCCAAATAACTACATTTTCTGCAGTAAACCTAGATCTATAAAAATGCAGTCACTACTCACATGCATATGGCATTAATACACAGATTTTATACACTGCCTGTTTTGTCTAGCCAAACACAACAACAATATGTAATAGATTCTTGGAACACCAAAAGAAAAAAAAATTGACCCATCAGAGACAACATCTTGTGTTGTGTTTCATGGAATTTGCCCTGATTTCAGTTGCACTCAGATGATACTTGCACTTTGAACAAATCATGTGACAGATTTTCCTTCCTCCAAGTTTAGTATAGTTGTACACTTCTCAAGGAATGTAACAGAATTGGAATGCACCTGCTAAACATTCAGATAGTGTTTTCTTTAAGTGCAAGTTCAACTTGTTAACATATTTCCTATCACTTGTCAAAAAACAAACATTGGAATGGTTCCTTCAGAATTTTCAACCAAGTAACTATCAGTTAACTTCCTGTGCATGAATGTATTTTCATTGAGGTTTTGTGCAACTGAGCCAGAAAGACATTTTTATTGAGCACAGAGTTTGTACTCAGAGGCAAGCTCTGATGAAAATTTCCATTGGTTTCGAAAAATGTAATTCCATCTCCTAGCCACTAAGTGTTCCTCCTCCTCAGGTCCACCTTGTAAAAATCTCTCCTTTCCTTCAAAAGACAATTCAGATGCTACCTGAAGCAGATGGGTGTCACAGTGGAGATTTCGGGGCCTGGAGTCAGGAACACCTGAGTTCAAATGTGACCTCACACATTTACTAGTTGTGTGACCCTGGGGAAGACATTTAAACTCTCTTCTTTTATCTGTAAAATGGGGATAATGATAGCACTTACCTTCCAGGGTTATGGTGAGGATCAAATGAGATAATAATTTTTTAAATCATTTGGTACAGTGCCTAGCACTTAGTAGATTCTAGGAAAATGTTGTTGTTGTTAAAAAATCCACTTAGACATATGGCAGAAGAACCGGGATAGATCCATGTTGTTGTTGTTATTATGAACACCTATATATCACCCTTCCAGATTGTTCCTTGGTGATAGCGTTCTCTCCTTTCTGAAACCTTTTTTGTAATGTTTTGTGAATACTGCTCTGGTCTCTATCTCTCTCTCTTTCTCTCTGTCTCTGTCTCGGTCTCTGTCTCTGTGTCTCTGTCTGTCTCTGTCTCTGTCTCTTTCTCTCTCTGTCTCTCTCACTCCCTTTCTTCCCTCCCCTCTCCCTTCCTATCTTCTATTTCTATCTCCACCTCTATTTTTCTCTATATCTTGCAATGTCTCCCAATCCCTTTCTATATTCCTTATTTTTTATCTATCTTTCTCTGTTGCATCCCTCCCTACCTTCCAATAAAATCAATTTCTCAAGGTCAAGGATTGATTTTGTTTTAATTTTGCTTCCCCAGAGCCTGGTATATTCTTTTCAAGTAATAGGTGTTTTATAGATTAAATTGATTTCTCAAATACATGCAGGAAATTTGGGGGAGGATTTTAATTTCATTTGATCTGCATGCATGGGAAAACATTAATAGTCTTCAATGAAAAATATGGTTAAAAGCAAAGTCATAACTAAAGTAGGGACTATAGAGCTTTCTCCATTGGGAGAATTTGGAGGTGTTAGAATTATTTGAACTATTTGTACTGCCTTCAAGCTCCATTGAAACCTAATATAAACTCCCACAGCAGCAACAGAGGGCTCCTCTTGGGACATTTAATCTCCCCCAGGCCTACCCTCTTTCCCTAAAGCCAGTCCTTAAGCAATAGAGAAATAATTTCTAATATGTGTTTCTTCCTCCTGTAACTAAATTCATGATTAGCCTTTCCAAATCATCATCCCTATTGACTATTGGAGAAAAACACTACTTGTCAAAACTATTTCTTTGATTTTGATGCTTAACTGAGGCAGATATAATGGCACTCAAATGAATGGGTTTGTGTAATGGCAAGCAAAGTGGGACTTTTGTTATCTTTTGTTTTGGAGTGCTTCTCAGCACTAAGACAATCAAGGGCCTTGGATTGAGTCTTGCCTTTGTTTGTAGGAAAGCCCATACCCTTTTGCTAGTTAGGTCTCAAGAGGTGTGAAACCCTTCAGTGGTAAAAAACCCTCAATGGATGTGAAGCACTTTGACCCTGAAGAAGCGTATAAATACTCTGAGGTTAGCATTTTGTTTGGGGCTCAGTGGAAGAGTGTTGGTGTGGAGGCTCTGGGTAGCCATTAAGAAACCCCCCCAGCTTTGAAAACCTAGATGTTGGTGCTTCTCTCTCTGGTAACTACGTATGTATAGCTTTGGTCAGACAGCTAGAAGCTTGTCTGTCGATTTGTGTTATTTGCTCTGTTTATTTTTTCTCTGCTTGTAATTTCTGTTTGTATTTGCTCTGAAGTTCAGGGTGCTGACATTTCCCCCTGAACTAAGTGAATGATATATGTATGTTTGATTAAAGTGAGATTGCAAACCCCTTAAAGTTGCTTTCCTCAGAAAAGAAGTTCAAAAGAATCTGTGCTAGCAGCCCTCCTGTGTGCTGATGTTATTGGCCTTACACAGCCACAGTAGTGGCAAGTAGCATTGTTCTTACAGTTTGGAGTCAGGAAGAATTGGATTCAGATCCTAGTTAAAACATATACTAACTGTGATGCCCTGGATAAGTCATAGCCATTTTCGACCTCAATTTCTTCATCTACATAACAAGAAAGTTGGATTCCATAGCTTCTAGTCTTCTCTAGCCCTAAATCTAAGATACTATGATATCTAACCCACATGCATAAGAAAGTGATTATTTTAAAAAGTTATTATACTTTAAAAGCACTAATGAGTATTATAAATAGAGCATTTTTTGTTTCTCATTTGCTACCCAAGCATGATTCCTAATCATTTGACTGGCATACTGGCCTATTTACAGGTCAGAGAACACAGGTGACCCCTGAAGGCTCCCAAAATTGTCTTGACAGGAAGGAAAATGTGACTTGCATTAAAAGGACTACTGAAACTTTTATAATATTCTTTTTTAAGTTCTAAAATATCTTCTCAGAGAGGCAGCATGCTGTAGCAAATAAAGGACTGGCCTTGAAGTCGGGAAGACCAGGGTTAAAATCCTGCTATGGGCACTTATTGATGGAAGGACTATGGGGAAATTTTCTTAACTACTTCGGGACCCCAAGCAATCGTCTAAGCCTCTAAGCTGGTGATCTGCATCAATGGAGGATGTGCGCAGTTTCCACTGCAGCAGTTTTCCACAGTGGTAGAGACCTACTCAAAGCATTAAAAAAAGAAAAAAAAACACAAAGCTAAACAAACAAAAATCTGCCCTAAGGTTGAGTTTCTCCCTGTTCTCTGTAGTTTTCTTTGAAAGCAAACTATGATTTGGTCTTTGCAGTGCAATTCCTAAAGTCCTTAGAGCAATTCTTTGGTTCATCTAATCTAGATGAAAAGGGCTTTCGGCGATTGATCTCTATAGGTCAAGGTAGTCTTCAGAGCCTACCTTCAGGCATTTCTGGAACATGGTCTGGGATAGACTGTTTTTTTTCTACCCTGGTAGGGACTAGAGTCAGCAGGGGTAGGAAACCTACAAACTCCAGGCCCCATGTGGCCCTTTAGGTCCTCAAGTGTGGCCCTTCGACTGAATCCAAACTTCACAGAACAAATCCTTGTATTAAGGATTAATTAAATTTAAGTTTAAATTTGTTCTATAAAGTTTGGATTCAGTCAAAGGGCCTCACTTGAGGGCCAAGAGGACTTTGTCTGAGAAGTTTGGCTTCAGTTAAAAGGTGGCACTTGAAGACTTAAAGGGTTGCATGTGGCCTCAAGGCCACAGGTTCCCCACCCCTGGTCTCGATCTATTATGAGCTGGAGAGGAATGCTGGGGACTAACCCAGTGAATGGGAGTGGTTGGTTGTGGCTGCTACAATGTTGATTACAATTATTCAGTCATTCCACTGACATTTATAAAGTGCCTACTATGTGCCAGGCACTGTGTTGATCTATAATGATAATAACAGCTCACATTTATATAACATTTACTATTGGCTAAGTGCAAGATATTCAAAGAAAATAAGGGGGAAATATTTCCTGTTCTCAAAGTGTTCACAGTAGAATATGGATTTTAAACAAATAAATAGAATCAGGAGCCACAGACTAGAGAGAGGAAATCCTGATGCTGAGAAGCCCTAGACCTCTACAGCACTCTCTGTTTTCAGTGGCTGCAATGGGATGTGCAATGATTTTCCATTTAGGAGACTAGGCAATATAAAATGAAGTACCATCTTCCTTTTGCTCCCTTCCCTCTCCAATCAAGTAGGGCAAAAGCTTATTTGAAAGCATATGTGATTGTTACCACTTTTCTAATTTTGGTTTACAGTGTTTTTTCTTTTGTGGATGAAATAAATCAGACCATTCTAAGGCCATTGATATTAGTATTACTGTGTGTGTGAGTGTGCATGTGTGAGTGTGTGTGTGTGTGTGTGTGTGTGTGTGTGTGTGTGTGTGTAGGGTGGGGTGAGGAGAATGTTTCAGTACTGCTGTTATTCTTCAGAACTGTGGGCAGGACAAGACTTTAAACTCTGATATCCTAAATTGCAAGGCTTTCTCCTGGCTATAGGTTCAGTCAAACTGAGTTAAGTCTTATCATTTAGAAAGGTCATAACTAACCTAGATCCATGTTTCCATTTTGTGTCTCAGGCTAAAACAAGCCATTGTACAATTTCACTGTCTGAGACAAGGGCTGTGGAGTCATGAGGTCCCTATTTTATCTGTCCCCCTCCCATGAATGTATGGAGAAAGTTTTCTGCCCCTGTGTGTCCTGGGTGATGACTAGAAAGGAGAAATGACTTTTGGGAAGACAAAGAGGATGGCACCTGTAGTGTCAACACTATATTCACAGCTCCAGTGGCAGCTATGAACATGCTGGCATAGTTCTAAATCAAAAAAATATAACAGACTCTCTGTACGGAAGACAGAACCAAAACATGTATTCAAACACCGAAAGCCAAATCCATCACAGCAACAAAGAAACCTATCCACAATAACAATTCGGGGGGCACAATCATTCCCAAGTCCTCCTCCTCCTAGGGCCTTCCCACAAACAAACACTCACATCTGGCTGGCTGCTTGCCTGCTTCCTCTCTCCCTCAGCTCTGAGTGCTCTGACCGACTTCCTCTGTTCTGCTCCACCCTTCCCGTTCCACCCTTCCTGTTCCACCAGTTCAGCAAGCTCCTCCCACCATAGACTCATGTGACTTAGGTCACATGGGCCTTTTAATTAATGGGAAGATCTTCAAATTAAGCAAAAATACATTAACAATACAGTGCCTCTGTGGGCTAGGACAACATTCTATAATTGGGGGACAGAGGAAATAATGAGTACAGTACTTGATTTTTTTAACCTCATCTTTTACTTCAATCCTATAACCAGACAGCAAAGAAGCTTTACAAAATTGCAAAGTTCTAGAAGAGAAAGGGACATGAGATCAAATTTGATGGAAGCATTGATCAAAATAAAAATAAAATCAGGTTTTTCCTTTTGTTCCATGAAGGGAATTGTCAAGAAAATATAAAGTTATATCCACATAATGCCCAAAACAAGTAAGCCAAATAAAAATAAAAAAGAATCATTGGGAAAAATCATATAATCTTAAATTGGAAAGAGTCTTAATAGTAATCTAGTCCAACTAATTACCTAAAGTAGAAATTTCTACAGCATCTCTAAAAAGTGCTAATTCAGACTGCATTGGAATACTTCCAATGATGGGATGCTCATTTTCTAAAAAGATTTTATGAACACTTAACAAATACACTGTAGACTTAACTAATGAACTAACTAAATAAACATGTCCAAACTATAGGAAAGTAGCAGTATATAAAATAAATAGATATGGATTTTTAAAATTCCCATATATTTATAAAAATTCAGAGAAATTGTTTTTACAATAATTATAGAATGTATAAAGTACTTGAGAGTATATCTATCAAGATGTGTGCATGTGTGTGTATGTGTGTTTGTGTGCATGTGAACTATATTATTAAAATAATAAAATATTCTTTATGTAATAAAGACAAAATAAAATTGAAAAAAATTTTCCTAAATAAGCCATGTCAGTATAATAAAAATAAAAATGAAAATACTATTTAATTTTTACCTTCATTTTCTTTCAGCTACAAAATGCTTAGTATATACATATATATACATATGCACATATGTATATACATATTTATATATATGTGTATACACATATACGTATATAAATATACATATAAATAAGGAAATTCATCTGGAGGAAAAGATCAAAAATCTCAAGGAAATTTTGGAGAAAAGAGAGAAGAGGAAGAAAGGATCCTAGCAGTATTAGACCTCAAATGTTAAAATAACCAATCAATAAACACTTATTAAGCACCTACTATGTGTCAGGAGGCCAGTGGCACTGGATCAAAGACTGTGTTAGGGAGGAAAGTGTAAGAACACTGGAAAAACAGGAGGGGTCTAGGTTACAAAGGATTTCGAATGCCAAACTGAACACTTTATATTTGCTCCGGAAGGCATTAGGGAGCTCTCTAGAGTTTATTTAGTTTGGGGGTGGGGAATGACATGATCTGATCTGTGTTTTGGAAAAATCACTTCAGTGACTAAATGGAAAGTGAATTGGAAGAGAAACTTGAGGCAGACTCACTTGCAGGTATTGTAATAATCAAGGTATGAAGTGATGAGAGCATGTACTAAAATGGTAGTAGTGTCAGAGAGAGCAGGGCATGTATATGAGATGGGAAATTGGGGAGAGAGAAAATAAAAGCCTGTTAAATGAAAAAAAATGTCTCTCTATACACATGTGCACATACACATATATATGCATATGTGTATGTTTGTATATGTATATGCTTGTGTGGGTAGATAGATATACAAACACTCATAAATAAAAGAAGACATTTTTAAATACTTGTTGGACTAAATCAGGAGTTCTTAATCTAGTTTCTCTGAACTGTTTAATAATCCTTTGATAATTGTATTTCTACATAATTGGTTTCCCTTGTAATATGGATACTATTTATTATGAACTTTAAAACATTATCTGAAGTAGTCCATAGACTTCAGCAGACTGCCAAATGGTCCATGATATAGAAAAAAATAAGAATCCCTGAACTAGAACACCTTCAGCTCAGTTATCCTGGTGGAGGTGTTGGCTATAGTAGCAGCAGTAGCAGCAGCTGAAAGAGCAGCCACAACAACCTTGTTATCTGTCTCCAGGGCCAGAGCTGCAGCCCGATAGTGGTTATAGTGCTAGCGCAGCAGCCTCCCCATAGAAGCAGAACAAACAGTCCAATTTTCTCCTTCCTTCTTCTCTCTCCTCTCAGACATGGTGGCTTCACAGTTGATTAAAGAGGTGATTGCTGAATTTAAGGAATCCTTCACACTGTTAGACAAACATAAAGGTGGTACCATCAAGACTAAAGTTCTTGGAACTGTCATAAGGTCATTGGGTCAATTTTCAACTGAAGGAGAATAAGATACTATAAAGGAGGTGGATGTTAATGAATTTTTGACCATGAGATCTAGAAAAAAAAGTGAAAGATACAGACAGTGAAGAAGAAATCCACGAAGCACTCCAGGTCTCTGACAAGATAGGAGTGGTTACGTCAATACAGCAGAACTACTCCATGTAATGAGTGGCAAGCTTAGAAGAAAAACTAACATGAAGAAGTAGATGAAATGATCAGAGAAACAGATACTAACAAATGGACATATCAAATATGAGGAATTCATATAAATTATTACTGCAAATTGAAGACATTCTTTCACATTTTTTTCATTGCTCTTGGTGAACCTAATTGCATCTTTAACTCACCTCTTGCAAAAAATAAAATAAAATCAATTATTCATTCCATTTGTCTGTAGTAAGTCTAAATGGCAAAAGTACTTTTTATACTTTTGTAAAGTACTTTTGTTCTACACACTCGCATGCATACACAAACACACACACACACAATCTGCATGTATTGACTGGTGGTCAAAAGATAAATTTGCACATGACTTTTACAATATAAGTATTTGTGCTACCTTCAGTGATAAGGAAACACACAGTGGACTTCTTAAAGTTCTGTTTGATAATGATTATTATACCATGTTCTGGGCAGATTTTCATGCCTGCAACTTGGCAGTTCAGCACAGTCAGACATTTGCTTAAAATAAAAATAAAAAATAAATAAATGTGCCCATGTGCCTCAAACCCATGACCTAAAAGCTTCTGGTGTCACAAATGTGTGACTCAAACCCATGTAAACTAGGCTTTCCCTTGAGGTAAGGAGGTCATCAGCAACTCCTGATTTAATCAAAGAAACAAAGGCTGGACTGTCAAGGGCACTTGATTAAATAAGTGCTCCAAAACAGAAAACACTAAAAAAGTCCCACCTTAATTACTGATACAGTAGCTTTCCCCAATATTCCATTATTAATTATTTCCTTGTATTGTGAACACAAAAGCATGTTAATTCTGCCTTTTTACATTTGTTTATATTTTTTTTTGTAAACTAGCCAGTGATCATTTCAGATACTCAGAAATATACATATTCTTCAATATTGCCACACACATGTTGCCAAAGTTCAGTTAAATATGTTGATTCCAATAATCTGTTCAAACCTTTATTTTTCATTCTGATTTTCTACCCAGCTCTGGAAGTGGGATATTAAATTATCCTATGCATTTAATAATTAGTCCCTTTTTTCTACTGCTTAGAATTTGTTTTATTAATTTATGTGCTGTGAATATATGTAGGTGTGTATATATACACATATATGTATACATACATATATACATACATATATGGATATACACATAATTTATGTATGTGTATAGGTGTGTATCCCATTTTCAGTAGTGCCATTAAGGATAATGTATTCTCCAGTTTTATCTTTCTTAACATTGTCATTTTGTTTTTGTTGTTGATGATGACTCATCTGAAATCATGATTGTAACTGCCTCATTTTAGGGTCATCTGAAATAAATAGATCTTATTTATTCTTCTCATTTTGACTATTATGATTATATGTTTTGTCTCCCACATGAAGTGAGTGTTTTAAAAATTATTCATCTATTCTCTTTTTATAGTTAAAATTAAGTCAATCAATCTAGGCTTGTAATTATTTAGTTTGACCATTAAATTGATTTTATATACATTCATACTTAGTCAGCACAGCAGTTATAGTCCTCCTTTGACATAACTAATTTTTATCCGACGCTCTATGGCTATATTATGCAGAATGCCTAATTTGACAAGAAAGCTGCCTTCAAACATTAGAAATGGTGTCACTTAGAAGAGATATTAACTTTATTTTGCAAAGATTTAATGAGTGGAAATCACAGGGAAACATTTTAGTTAAATTAAAGGAAAAAGTTCATGGTATCATAGATAAAATGCTGGATATGATCCTAGAAGACATTTAGACTTTATCACTTAATTTTACTAATGAGAGTTTCTGTGGCTGTCCCCATGGTCACACAGATGGCAGAAATGAAATTTTACTATATTTCCAAATCTAGCATTCATTCTACAAGCTATGTAAAACTAAAATGGGTTGCTTTCACAGAGTCACCAGATAGTAAAGGTCTTCAGGACCCTCTCTAGTTCAAGAATCACTTTTAAGTAAATTTTATTTTTTAAAAAAGGTAGCAATTTACAACTTGGAATGGACAAACCTTGTAATATCTTGAACAGAGAAGTTGAGAATTGTGTTGAAGACCACAGCTTACTCTGCCAACTCCAAGCCACAGTACAGATGGTTTTAAAAATGGATACTCCAAAATGCTGCCTTGGTGAAGGTTTCTTTTCAAAAATTTTCTGTGAATAGTAATTGCCTGACATCCATTTCACTATATTTCAATGCGGACAATGTTAAACCAATAGAAACAAAACATAGACATGTTCATCCAGAGTTTGAGATCATCATTAGAGTTTTAAGAACACTTAAATACAGAAGAACCACAATTAAGGATACATATTGAAATTTTATATCCCTGAAGCATTTTGTTGCAAAGCATACTGAAGTAAACCAATTTTACTTTTTTTGTATTTACTTAAAAAAATAAACCAGCTATGACAATTTATGCTATCAAGTGAGCTGAATAGCTCACATGTTGTGATGCTCTTTGACTGTGAACGGGGTATATAAACTCAGAGGTTGGCATATTTCCTTTGGGGCTCACTCATGGAAGGAGTGTTGAGACT
>JAQQSZ010013406.1:0-11763 GCA_028646595.1 Phalanger gymnotis | reverse complement strand
TAAGTCACCAATCCACACCCACACAGGTTTCACACCTGACAGGGCCCTGGCCCTGGGGCTTAGCACTTAACAGCTGAAAGTACTTCCACTCAAAAGAAACAAAAGCCATGCTAAGGAGACAATTTTGCTTAACAACACAACAGATTATTTTGGTGAAAGTGAAGTTGAAATCTCAGATCTTTTTGAGAAAAGCTTCAATTCTTGAGGAGTTAAGATTTGAGACCTGTCTACCATCAATGAATTGCTAGCTGCTTGGTAGATTTAATGTTTTACCTTTTTAAAAAAAATAAATATATTTTTTATCTTTGGTTCACAACACTCAGTTCCATAAGATTTTGGGTTCCAAATTTTCTCTCCCTCCCTCTCCTCCCCCCTCCCCCTGAAGACAGTATGTAATCCAATGTAGGTTCTACATTTACCTTCGCATTGAACTTATTTGCATAATAGTCCAGTTGTAAAGAAGAATTATAACCAATGGAATGAATCATGAGAAAGAAGAAATGCAACCAAAAAGGAGGAAAAAAAGGGAGCAAATAGTTTGCCTCCATCTGCATTCAGACTCCGTAATTCTTTCTCTGGCTGTCCATAGCTTTTTCCATCATGAGTCTTTTGCAGCTGTCTTTGAACCTTGCACTGATAAGAGGAGCCAAGTCTATCAAAGTTAGGCCTTACAGATGTTTTACCTTTTTTTTTTTTTAAAAAAAAATTCCATTCAGTAAATGTATTCGACTTGGTCACATAAAGTTACAAAAGGGATACATGTTTTAATAGGATATGAGTGGCATTATTTTGATTAAGTTATGAAATGTTATGATAATGTTTGCATTTTCAAGCCTTGACTAAGCAAAATGAGATAGAACTTGGGCCAAAGCGCTAGAAGGCTGGGAGCTATATGGACTCCAAAGAATATCTTCTTGCCAGCACAGAGGGATTACTGGGGACCCAGTGCTGGCAGCTGTGCAGACATAGAGAGGATGCAGGCAGGCAGTCCAAGTCTGCATATTTGTGAGAGATACTGAATGGGGTTGTGGATGCAGAGCAGCCCCAAACTCAGACTGGCACCTGGTGTCTCATGTAGAGTTTGTGCCTCTGAGCTGCTCTTTGGAGCCACATCTCCTAGCCTGGGTAGAAACACTGTCCCTGTGAGACAGTCTCACAGCGACCTAAACCACCCTTGTATGGGAAAAAAGTATTTTATATGAGGACCCCATCCACCTGCCTTTTTACCTCTAGTGCTTACATATGGCAGGTGTTTTATCTGAAAATATCATAGCTTACTTTCTTTAAAAATGTTTTATAATTTATACCTTTCATATGTAGAGATTTTAGTCAGAATTAGTAAAGATTTTTCTTTTTTAACTGTTACTGTAAATGAGTGGCTGAATGCTCCTATTGGCTAAACGCTCATACGAAGGGAGTGGTTTTGGAAATTCTGGCCCTTGACAATTTCATTGGGCCTATCGTTTCATCAGGTGGCATGACTATGGCTGAGTCACTTCATCTTTTTGGTTGGGCTCAAATTTCCTTATATGCAAAATAGGGATGATCATACTTGTGCGACATAATTTGCAGAATTGTGAGGAAAATGCTTTTTAAACCTTAAAGGGGCCTAGCAATGTGTCCTGTCACTGTTGTTATCATCTCGGTCTTTTTGTCGTAGTTTGATGGAGACAAGCTAGAAGAGTCCTGCAACAGGACACTTATTCTTTTGTGTTTAATGTTCTGTGGACGAAAGAGCATGTGGAGATAACCATTATTATTATTATTGCTGCCGGTATTATTATTATTAGGAAGACTCAGGACTCAGACATGGAAGAGTCAATTCATCATCACAGAAGAAAAGTGTTGAATTGTTGTGTTTTTCCAGAAAGCTGTGAGCCTGTAGCCTGGGAGTAATCATAGGCTTCAGATTTCATTATTGTTTATAGCTTTGCTGATAACTTTTGCAATTACTTTCCATAATCATCATAACCATCTTATATATAAGGTTCCCCATTCCACGCAGGCATGAAGTTCCTTCTGCGCTAAAGCAGCAACAAAGCCAATTCATGAAAATAAGGCTTTCCTTCATCCAGCCAATGTTATGCCTGGCTGCTCTGGGGTTGGAGAAATGCTTAAGGTGTGAGTCCCTAGATGCTGTGCTTTATATCTCCCGCATCTCTCCACCCTTTTCATCTACAACTAGACCCTAGCACAGGAATTCTTAACCCGGGGTCTGTAAGTTTGTTGGCTTATTTGTTTTAACAATTCAATAACTATTTCAGTATTATAATTGTTTTTCTTTATAATCCAATATATTTTATTTTCTGCATTAAAAATATTATTCTTTGACGGGATCCATAAGCTTTACTAGATTGCCAAAGGGGGTACATGATACAAAAATGTTAATAACCCCTGCCCTAGGGCTTTTAGCAGAAAGGCCTTTCATCTACTCTGTATGTATGTTCTGTGTTCTTATTTATATGTCGCCTCCTCCTTAGAATGTAAGATCTTTCAGCGTAGGAACTGTTTTTAACCTTTCTTTGTATCCGCAGTGCTTAGCACAGTGACTGGCGCATGGCAAGCACTTTATAAATGCTTGCTGATTGACTTTCCTTTTTTATCATCCTACTCATATTCAGCTGGCTATGTCTCATCCAGCTCCTCTGTGATTTGGGGATCATGTTAGAAAACCTACGGCTTATGCCTCAACTTGACCAGGAATAAAAGATTTCATCATATGGTTTTTGATGAAAACCATTTCTTTTAAAGTAATCCAAGATAATCTCTCCTCTTTAAACAAATAGTCTTCCCTAAACAGGCAGCTTGGGGCCAGCCATCTTGATCCAAGAGATGTTTATAGCTTAGTAACAGCCTTCAGGTGAATGAAATAATTTCCCTTTTCTCTCCCCTACATGGTTTTCTTTTGCCTCCCTTTATTTTATTTGGAGCCTTCAGACGATAGTATTCAGATACATTTGGCTTGATTTCATTCATCCCATTGCCACAAATGAAGTCTCCAATGTCGGTCTAGCTCTTTGCTTCCCCATTTGTAGTGATGAAGAAGAGAGTGGAAGGAAAAGGAAGGGGTTATTGGTGTAGGGTGGGAGAAGACCTTATAGCTTGGTTTGGTTAGACCAAATCCACTTACAGTTCTTTAGTCCTTGTGATAAAAAATTCTTCTTGGCTGACATTTGGCTATAGGATGAACAGAGAAGATCTTCTGAGAAGATCTTTCGAGCTGTACAGTTGGCCTGCTTGCTCAGAGATATCTTTTCTGACCCCACTGGCCACTCGAGCATATTGCATTAAAAAGCTCAAGCTCTATGGAGGAATCCAAGGCATCAAGGAAAGCCAAAGTGTTATAATTCTTCTTGTTATCTTAAAAACTCTTTGGGACACTCAGCTAGATCTATTCTCATATTCTGTTGTTGAAGTAGAACTCTCCCAAGAGGTTTCCAGAAGTCTTGGCCTTTTGTACTTTTGCCAAAATGTAACCCCCTTCCCCTCAGCAGTCCTGTAATATTTTATTATAATTATGAATAACAATTTGTAGACCCTGAAATGCTATACAAATGCCAGCTTTTATGCTTTAATACTTTTATGGATCTATGATTTCCTTCATGTGGGCCCTCTATCCATTAATATTAGTTTAATCAAATGGAGTGTTTGTTCTTATTAGCTGGGATTTGTTGGACGATCGGGCCCTGACCTTGAGTGTCTGGGGGGCAGAAGCTGGTTATAGATGAAACAGTGTTTTAAGAGCTGTTTCTGGTCCTTATCCCTTTTCTTCCTCAGAAAGAAGCTATAGTAGGATCATGTTGTAGAGAAGTTTTTTTTTGAAGGGGGAAGAGCAGCAGTAGAGATGGTATTCTGTTGCTGTTCTTGCCTGTCTATAGTGAGAGAGGTTAAAGTTAAAATTCAGCTCCTCCAAATTTGAAAAGGATACTCTCATCCTACTTCCACAGACATCCCTTGGCTTCTTTATCCTCTCCTCCACTCTCCTTCCCCCTTCCTTTCCTCCTCTATTCCTGTGTCCCTGTCCCTTTTAATCCTCTTCCCTCTCTTTTTCCCTTCTCTCTCTCTCTTATTCCTTGTACCACTCTATTTCCCACATCTTTCCTCCTTTCCTTTTTCTCTCTGTTTCTTCTTTCTTTTTCCTCTTCTTCTCTCCATCTAAATGAATTCTTTATATGATGGATCCAGGGTAATAGAAAGAGGCAAAAGGAATTAGGACAAGTCTCTGATTCTACCTCATTCTTTTTTACAAAGGCAAATCAGCTTGTCATTCATTTATAATTTTCATATGTGCATATAAAATTCTGCAAGCCTTTAAAATAGTCAAAAGTCTTTACCTCCATGCTGGTCATACTAGGGAAGAGTTCCTAATCCCACTGATGCTTCTAACTCCATTCCCCACCCCACTCCCCAACATTTTGCATTCTGTTGTTGTGATGTATTTTTTTGTTTAAGAAATATTTTATTTCATTGTCACTTCTTTTTTTAAAAAATGTAATTTACGGAATAAAACAAGCATTTCTATGATGCATTAAATAACACCTGTTTTTCCGTGTCTGAATATGGCTTCATATGTCCTTTATTTGTGAGGACTATAACTCTTATTGGGAGCGTGGCCCTAGTTTTTCCCTTCAAAAAACTTGCTCCCAATACCTCAAGTGAAACTTGATGTACAAATAGTGGACACAGTTTATGACATTGACAGACTGACTTGGCTTTAGGTCTACAGCAGATGTTTTGGGTGGGCTTGGAGCCATAAGTTATAGATATGCCAAGTAGGATGCTTCAAAGGATCTTTTGCTTCCAAAATTTCTCACCTGCAGAGGAGCTGGCTGGTTTCTAAAAATTACCTTAATTTGAGGTGAAGTAATTTTACCACTGAAAATGCAAACATCTCTGAAAAAAGGTCACACAGTTACTTATATGCACAATGGGATGTTAATGAGGTTCTGCTAACAGAATAATTCCTGATAGTAGGTTTGTGGATGGAGGTCTATGAGAGCAGGAGGATACTAGGCATAAAAAGGGGACTTTGAAGCGAGGGTGCCATGGACACAGGAGAAGAGCCTAGGAGAGGCTGACGGTGTGACCCTAGGCAAGTCACTTAACCCTCTTTGGCTCAACTTCCCCATCTGTAAAGTGAGCTGGAGAAGAAAATGGCAAACTAGTTGTGTTGGTAAGCAAAATGGGCTCTTAGCACTTAGTTGGCCTTTTGTTTCTTTTGAGTAATTCAGTGTATTTCATTGAGCCTTACTAGGTGCTAAGCCCCAGGCTCAAACCCCTATTAGGTTTAAAACCTTAGTGGGTGTGGATTGGCAACTAAGGCGGGGCCCAAGGTGGGGCTAACTCCAGGAAGGGCCTAGTTTACATGTCTGGGACAGCAGAGGCTTTTAGACCACGTGGGTTTAAGTCACTTCTTTGTGACTATTTTAGGTCACGTGAGTGAGTCGCATGTGTGCCTCACCCCTGACGCTGAAAAAGATATAAAACCAGGGCTTGGCCTCCTCTTCCTTGGAGCTCATTCCCGAAGCAGTGGTGGCTCGAGTGACTCTGGGCCAGCCCTTGTTCTGAGTTCCTGGGCTGAACCTAGATGTTGGTAACCATGAATCTGTATTTGGTCTGTCTGTTGATGTTTGTAATTTGTTTGTATTTGTTCTGAACTTCAATGTGCTGGCTTTTTCCCCTGAACTAAGTGAATGATATTTGTATGCTGAATTAAAGTAAGCTTGTCAACCCCTTCACCTTGCTTTCCTTAGTTAAGCAGATCAAAAGAACCTGTGCTTTTGCAGCGTGCTGGTAGCATTCTTGTTGTTGGGCTTTCACCCCCACAACAGCTGCTAGCCGGATTGTTGCAACACTACTCCAGTTATTTTTGCCAACAAAACTCCAAATGGGGTCATGAAGAGTCAGATATGATAAGAACAACAAAATTAACTCCTCTGCCTGTGATACTTGAAGCAAAGAGGAAACTAAGATTACTTTCTCATCTCTTAGGATCATTGATTTAGAGTTGAAAGTGACCTTAGAAGTGCTTGGGTGGAACTCCATCATTTTACAGATGAGGGAGCTAAGGCACAGATAGAGCGAGTGACTTTCCCAGGGTCACACAGCTAGTGAGTATCTAAGATTTGAATTCAGGCTTTCTTGATTCCAAGTCCAGTGCCCAATACACTACGCAAAGAAGCTTCTCTTTAAAATCTATGCCAATTGAGTTGTCAAATAGGGAAAACTCAGGTTTCTATACCAATTAGCTAGACATGAGGAAAGTTTGGTATAAGGCGTGAATGCCATGTCTGAAGGTGGTCTCTCCAAAGACCATTGTTGAACCCTTTAATCTCACTAACAAAACCTAGACATCATCATGCCCAAGACTCCCCCTTTTGCAGCTGAGACTTGATTATAGCTTTCTGTCTTTCCGCGGTTTGAGACCCAATAGAATCCTTTGGCCTGACTCTCTTCTTTGCTTCTCCCTGCTATCTCAGGCTGTAACCTCTAGGTGTCTTGCTCTCCCTTTTGCTTGCTGTGGAATAAATTAACATACATCATTATAAAGGACCTACTGCTTTGTGTATTGCTAATCTTTCTGATTCTTTCTTGAAATTCCCTTCAACGCCAAGATTCTTGAAATGGAGTGGTCAGCTATAGAAATTTAACTTCCTATCATTATGTGTACATATATGATCACACTAGAGTGTGAAATTCAAATTCACACAGATGGTAGATATCAGAGCCAGGATTTGAATCTAGGTCTTTTGAATCTAAATCTAGTTCTCCTGAATGGTTCCTCCAAACCTTTAGTCTATACATATGGAAGGCTTTCCCTCCATCTTCAGGGACGGCACGCTCAGGATTTAGCCTAATCAACCTGGAAGAATCAGACTTTTTTTTTCCGAACTGGTGGCACTGTGTCAGAAATAAGACTCTAGCTAGAGGAAGCCCAGGATTTGAGGATCCACATCCCTCATTAGTGAGATGAACTTGCCTCATGCCAGGTCGTTTTAATTGGTCATTGACTAAGTCCTTTTTGATGAAACAAAATGCACTTCCCTTTTCTTTCCCACTCCTTTCTACCTGTCCATTCTTTAAGGGTGAGGCTCAAGCTCACACAAAAATCTGGCTCTTCAGTCTCTACAGGGAAGGAGATGGAAGTGCAGGAAAAGTCCAGCTTATCACAGTATGTAGATTGGGGTGTATCAATGTTAAAAAGTTCAACATAATGAATGGGCATCCATCCTGGTTCTCTATTGGAATTAACCAAAGTTCTTTTTCTAGGCCTGTATTGATCAAACTCATGGGTTGCTGGGAAGTGTAGTTTTCCTAGATGAAGTGAGGATGAAGGATTCCAAAATCCATGGAGTACAGAGGGAACCCCAGACTGTGGAAGTGTGAATATGACCCTAGGTCACCAGCTTCCTTGAGGCACTATTGTTACTTAGTTGATTAGTCAAATCTGACTGTTGGTGACCCTATTTAGGATTTTCTTGGCAAAGATACCTTAGTAGTTTGCCATTTCCATCTCCAACTCATTTTACATATGAGGAAACTGAGACAAACAGGCTTGGGTGACTTGCCCAGGGTCACATAGCTAGTATCAGAGGCTAGATTTGAATTCAGGTCCTCCTGACTCCAGGGCTGGCACTTTATCCACTGCACCACCCACTATAGGTCCTGTTAAATCCTAAGCCTTTATACAGAACAGCAGAGAGCCTTTCCTTCTCTATTGGAGGGGATGGAAGCAATGCTTAAAAATTGCCTGGAGTATATTAATGAAAAATGATCTATCATTGAAATTAATTTAAAAAATTTAAGCATTCACAGAGACTAACAAGTCTGCACCTGTTCATCTGACACCTTTTAATAGCTTCTTAAAAAAATTCTCCTTCTTCCCTGAAGGTGCCTGCTTTGTGAATTGAGCAGTTAAATAAATGCAAGGTAGGAGAGAGACATGACTTGTTAATTAAAAACTCTGTTTGCTATTTCAAAGTTATGAAGAGAAGAGCTTGGCACAGCAACGGGAGATTGGAGGAGTAAGCTGAGAGGAGGAGACAGTGATTGGACTTTTTATGTGCCGTGTAAAATCACCCAGAGGGAATGGAGTAGGAACAAATATTCATTAGCTTTCTCTTTTTTAAAATTAAAATTTATTTTTTTCCATCAACCACAATCCATCTTCTCTTCCTCTCTCTCATCCCTGTCCCTCAACTGAGAAAAAAGGCAAAACAAAACTCCTGTTACAAACATGTATAGTTAATCAAGATAAATTTTCCCATTGGCCGTATCCAAAAAAAAAAAAAATGATAATCTGCTTTGAGTCCATCATCTTTCTATCAGGAACTGAGTAGCTTGTTTCACGATGAGTTCTCTGAAATCGTGGTTGATCATCGTTTCGATCAGTTCCTAAGTATTTCAAAATTGTTTGTCTTTACAGTCTTACTGTTTAAATTGTTCTCTTGTTTTTGCTCACTTCACTCTGTATCAGTTCATGCAATTCTTCTCAGGTTTCTCCACAACTCTCTCCTTCATCATTTCTTTTTTTTTTTGGAGGGGTAAGGCAGGGCAATTGGGGTTAAGTGACTTGCCCAAGGTCACACAGCTAGTGTGTCAAATGTCTCAGGCCAGATTTGAACTCAGGTCCTCTTGACTCCAGGGCCTGTGCTCTACTCACTGTGCTACCTAGCTGCCCCCTTCATCATTTCTTACAGCACAATAATATTCTATCACATTCATATACCCTAGCTTGTTCAGTTATTTCCCATTAATGGGTACTCCCTGTTCAGTTCCCAATTCTTAGCCACTGCAAAAAGAGCTGCTATAAATATACTTTTTTATACATAAGGCTTTTCCCTCTTTCTTTCATCTTGTTGAGGTAGAGCCCTAGCAGCGGTATCACTTCGTCAAAGAGTATGGACAGGTTAATTACTTTTTCAGCATAGTTCTTAGTTGCTTTGCCGAGCAGCTGGACCAGTCCATAATTCTACCAACAATGTGTTAATTTACCTGTTTTCCAGCTATCCTTCCAGCATTTGTCAATTTCCTTTTTCATCAATTTCGCTAATTCATTAGCTTTCTAAGCTAGTTTCTTCCACCCTCCTCACCTGGCACTCTGTTCATTTTGTGTCATAGCGGCAGCTAAAAACTCTTAAAGTGCATAGAATCAAATATCTTTTTAATTCTCTTCTGTAAAAAGGCTTCAATCCAATCTAATTTAATTTATTTCAAACTAATAAACATTTATTAAGCTTCTACTGTGTGTAAGACAATGAGATGGGTATACAAAGACAAAAATGAAACAGTCTTTGCCCTAAAGGAGCTTACATTCTGGTGGGTAGATAAGAGAACATACACAGAACTAAATATTCAATCAATCAAATATTTATTAAGTACCTATTGCGAGACACTAGGGATACAAGCACAAAGAATGAAACAATCCCTACTCTCAATGAGGGGGGACAGAGAGAGAGAGAGAGAGAGAGAGAGAGAAATGCTAATGGGGGGGTATATCAAGCCTTCTCTGATTAATGAGTGAGTGGGCCACTTTTCCCCCTTCCCCACTAACTCCTACTTAATTTCTCAAATTCCCTTGGGGATTGATGGTTATGTCAACATTTTCCTTTTTAGTCTTGATTTTTTAAAAATGATCTATGTTTAAGAATCTATGCTATCTCTCACAGCACAGTTGTTAGTTTATTGGATGAGACTAATCACACTAGCAACTTCTACAGGGCAGAGATTATACTGTTTTGGTTCTCTATTGTGTCCTGCAGAAACCTGAGAGTGAAAACAGGAAGGTGGCTAGGTAAATTCTGTGAGATTTAGTAATGTGGTATAGTGTGTGTGTTGCCAGTGTAGGTTATGTGTGTCTGTATGAGTCTGTCTAGATGTGTCTCATTGGCAAGCATAAGTAGATACATCTCTAGAGTTGCCTCCACCTACCCCTCTCTACCGGACTCTGATGGCTCTGGAGGAGAGAATGAGGCTGCTAACTTTGCACAACTCTGCCTCACTGAAATCTAATTCATGTGCAACTCCAGACATCACCCTCCCGATGTCATTGGTCCTCTTCAAGAAGGAAGGGCAAACAACAAACAACAAACAAACAAACAAACAAAAGGGAGACTTTGATTTCAGCCAGGAGGGGAGCAAGATACTGGGGACATGAGACTTGCTGCTCAGGTTATTGAGCAAATAAAGCCATTTATCCATGCTGATAGCAAACAGAAATCAGAGAAGTTATACGATTCAGAATATAGTAGATAATACACAGAGTGAATGAGCTCTCTCATTGGGAGAGGGAAATCTTAGCTTAAGAGAGGGAGAGGGAGAGAGGGAGATGGAGAGAGGGAAAGGGACAGAGGGAAAGGGAGGAGATGGGGAAGAGGAGGGGGAGATCGAGAGGGAGGGAGGGATGGAGGGAGGGAAGGAGGAAGGAGGGAGGGAGGAGAGAGAGAGAAAGAGAGAGAATGTGACACACACACACACACACAGAGAGAAAGAGAGAGAGAGAGAGAGAGAGAGAGAGAGAGAGAGAGAGAGAGAGAGAGACAAAGAGACAGATACAGAGAGACAGAGACAAAGAGAGAATGAGAGTCCTTTGGTCTCATCCAAGGGGAAATTACCCCAGATCTTTAGTGTGGTAAGCTGGGGTTAGGGATAGTGTGGTAAGCTGGCTTCTCCCAAGAGTTTTTCTCTCCTTTTAGGGACCTCTGAGTGTGTCATTTCTTGAACCTGGAAGCCAGAACAACCCAGTCCTCTCCTCTCCTGAGCTGGGGCCAACTCTGCCCCTCTTGCAGGTGTAGAACATTCTCTACTAATGGCGAGAGTCTTATGCAAATGACTTGAGACCCAGGTTACACTGGTATAGTGGGAAACTCAAAGATCTATGAATTGGAAGCCAGGTTCTAAACTACTTGTGTGACAGATAAACAAAATCATTTCACTTCCCTAGGTTTAGTTTCCAAATTTACCAAACAGGAATAATAACATCGATTCTCTGCACCAAGGGCCTCAGATTCTTCATCTGTAAAATGAGGGGGTGGCGCCTGAAAGCCTCTAAGGTCCCTTCCCTCACTCAATCTGTGATCCTATGATCCTGTAAAGAGGGTTGTTGAAAGGCTCAAATCAAACACTCCAGAGAAAGCTGAAGTTAAATAGAAAGTTGGTTGAGGCAGAAGTGAAGTGAGAGCTGAAATCTCCTGATGCTTAGTATTGTGCCCTTTAGACTACAATATGTTTATTTGTGACTAATGTCAGGGTTATCCGGTGAGAAGAAAAGGAGCCTTTTATTTGGGTGACGAGAACACGGAAATAAATTCAGAATGTGTCTATTTAAATGTTGGCTAGGGATTCAACAACTAAAGTGAATTTAAGCATTCTTTTAAGATATTTGGAGCTTCAATTAGGTTAGGGGGAACTGGGGCTCTGTCCCAGGGCCTCCAAATTTAATCACTGTCAATAGCGCTTGTATTCCTTCAGTCCACAGAAGAGAAAACAAACTTAGTACCAACTTATTTTTCAAGACTAGTTAAAATAGGAACTTCCAGATGGCCATGCTTCCTTGACTGCAGCCCTACTCTGCTATGGGACCTGTATAGTAGGGTGATTGCTTCCAGGGCCTAGCCTTACACTCCCTGTGTTGTTAAGCAAAATTGTCTCATTAGCATGGTTTTTGTTTCTTTTGAGTGGAAGTACTTTCAGCTGTTAAGTGCTACCCAGGCCCAGGGCCCTGTCAGGTGTGAAACCTGTGTGGGTGTGGATTGGTGACTTAGG
>JAQQSZ010013405.1:0-11763 GCA_028646595.1 Phalanger gymnotis | reverse complement strand
GGGGGTGGAAATGGGGAGAAAATCTGTAATTCAAACGTATGTGAAAATCAATGCTGAAAACTAAACATATTAAAAATAAATTAAAATTTAAAAAAAATTACAGTTATATTTTATGTTAGTAAAATACTTTGCATCAGTCTAACTGGAACTATTAGCTGCAAGAATACCTAAACAAGGAAGCAGGCTGAGCAAATTAGACAATGTCCCTCCTTTTCCTAAATCAAGATACTATTACAGATCTATTACTGTGTTCAAAGTAAATTTCCAAATATCAAACAGTAAGCTATAAAACTAAAACTATAAAAAAACCTAGAGACAAAGAGAAATTACTAAGTAGCCTTTATCTTTCCATTAGTTATACGCCTACAGAAAAGGCACTCAAATGAGACCTAAGTACACTGTGTAACTTAATTATGATATATACTCCAAGCAGCATGCTCCTAAACTGTGCCAAAGACCTCACAATAGCATAAATGATTTTAGTCTTCAAAACCGAAAATAATTTAAAAAAAAAACCAACAAGCATTTTACAAAATTTTAATTTCCAATCAAGATTTTTCTCCAGAAAACTGTTGCTGGACATAGATTTAATTTAAAAAGAGCATTTGGACACTACTTTGAAAAGCAGCAGTATAACTTTAAATACAATCTTTATTTCTAGTCCGTACCCTTCAAAGTACTTCATGGGAGCTATTGCTTTGTATGGCTTGACAAAAATAGCAGAAATTCAAAATAAACCTAAAGCTAAGAGATTATATTGAGTCTTTAAAACCTAGGTCTCCCCTAGAGAGTTCTTAGGGGAAACGAATACAATATGAACACTTACTTCCAGCTCAAAGTCTGATAAATTAGTTTCCTTTGAAACCTATGAAAGCAAAAGAAAAATTATTATATGTGGTACATTCTGGAAAAATTAACTGATCAAAGAGCAGTTAGGGAAAACATTTCTGTAATTTAAAAAAAATATCTCCTTATCTACCTAATATGTTCCTTTTGGCTACTGTATAAAGAGTACCTACGCAGTACAAGAAGAATCAACACTCACTTAGGGCGTTGTTTAAAAAATACCAACTACTAAGAGAGATCTCTGGGTTTCCATGTTCTTAGAGGATGTCCACATTTTCATAATAGTGAAAGTGAAGGCATTTAAAAGTCACTGTCAACCAAGTTCTGCACTATTACCACCTATCATATGTAAATAGTTATCATCTAATCATAGAACAGAAAAGGACTTTAAAGTTCACCTAATACCCCACCCCCTTTTACAGATTAGTAAACTGAAGGCCATCTAGGTGAAGCACCTTGCTTTAGGTGACGGAACTACAGTAAATGTTATTTAGACCTAGGTCTCCTGACTCTAAAGCCAGTATTTTTCCACTATAATCATTCCTTTTCCTGGGAGCTCTTCACATACTTACACAAACTTAGAGGCTATATATTTGTCAAGGTGCAGCACAAGTGTAAGGTCAACAAGAATTCATGCGCCCAAAAGTAAGAAGCCTGACCACAAAAACGTAAGGTTCTCATTTGGTGTGTCAATAAACAATCTATACTTATTCCATCGGGGCTAACATTAGTCCTCAAACTCCAGCAATATCCTATAATAACGAGGTTGTTTACAGAGTGGGTTTAATCAAAGAAGACTCAGTGTCAAGACACATGAATAATTTTCTTTCCCCCAAAATGAACAGAATGTTATACAGACAGCAACCAACCCTGTGCATGGTTCTAAATCCAAGTTCTTGTTTTCTTCATTTTGTAACAAATCCTCTATTTTCTCTCTGGTGAAATGGAAAAAGAAGATGAAGAAAATCATATTTATAGAATGAGTTAGGTTCTCTAATATCATTAAATTAAAATGCCTAAACACACAATGTACTATCAAATAATAAACTTCTATAGCTTCCTGCCTAGTTGCTTCCAAGTGAAAAACGAGGACTGCCATAAGCCTGAAGGTGAGAAAGAGAGAGCTGGCACCAGTGACCTACTCTGCCACATGAAGTCATAAACATGTGAGCCCTGCAATTGCTTCTCCCTTTGTTGCATCTATTTTTTCCTGAGGTAAAGGAACCAACTAGGCTTGTGACCTTGTGAACTTCAAAAGTTCAGAAAACCTAACAGAGGCACAGGATCTGGGGTCAATGGCAAAATTTAATAAAAGTTGCACCCAAGAAGCCAGTACAGTCCTGAAGAGCAACCAAGTCCTAGCTCAGGCAAAGAGTGACCCAACAGCCAAGATGCTGGATTCCATAAGCAAGCAATCAACTGTCCATCGGCTATGCCACATTTAGGAGCGAACCTGATATGGAAGATTTTCTACAGAAACTGCTCTGAGTCTGAGCCCACTGCCCCCAGGGTCTGTGAAGGAGAGTGTGCCTCTCTTCTTGCTCTCGTCCTCAGGAAGGACTCCGTAGTAACAGGTAATAGATGCTCACTACTTAAAAAAATCTTGGCATGCTAATCACTGGTAACTTATGCTGCAGAGAACGCACTACAAGGGAGGCTTGACACAACAGCACTAGAGAACCCTATATCTCCCTGGGTGTCCCAGGTACCCCCCAGGGAAGATACAGTCTTGCTCAGGGACTTGACTCATCAGTGTGAGTGAGCGCTAGGACAAGGATCCCCAAAGTTTAAATGATCAACATTTTATAAATGAAAATAATTGGATCTGATAGAAATATAAGAAGCAATCATTCAAAGTACCAGGCTTTCCCAAAGTAATGAAGGTTCTCTTAATGTTAAGTGCCATAAAGACAGAAGTCATTCCGCAGTTCCATCATATCTCCTGCAGAGCTTTAAACAAGAGGTGCTCAATAAATGAACATCTGACTAGTTGGGGAAAAAAGATTTAGTTTGTAAAACTGGTGCTGGCATTCATTCTTTTTTAAAGAAATTGAGAAAGCTAAGATTTTTGTTAATTAAAGTAAAACTCTCTGGGCACCACAATTTTAAGGTCAATGAGAATTCATGCACCCAAAAGTAAGAAGTCTGACCACAAGAAGGTAAGATATTCATCTGGTGTGTCAATAAACAATCTAGACTCATTCCATCGGGGCTAATATTAGTCCTCAAACTCCAGCAACATCCTATGGTGAAGAGGCTGTTTACAGAGTAGGTTTAATCTAAGCAGACTCAATTTGTGTGTCAAGCCACACAAATTGTTTAACTTCAGCAATGACATATTCACTGTCAGTTTCAGTTTCACATTCTTGTATTTAATAAACTAAATCTTGTCTGAAAATTAAGCTTTAAAAACAAAACAGATGCAATAATACTTAAATTAATAAAGAGGATGCATTTCAACGATAAACTTCCTTTGTCAAAAACTTTGTCAAGAAGCAGACACAATACAGAGGGCTTAAAAATGTAAACCAGAATGTGGCAGAAGGCCGTGGCTTCCTCTTTGATAATGAAGTCAGTACCCCGACCTCTCTTAGGAGGAGACTAGGAGGTGTAACACAAATTACAACCCTGAATGGTAGTAAAGTAAGCAATTTCAGTGGTGAAGTGTGACTTTCTTTTTAGCTGAGACTAGCTACATACAAAGCACCAGAAACAGTACTATAACCTCCATTTTACTTGTCACCCTCACTGAGCCAAAGCTGAAGAGCCTGGAACCTTCCCATCTGCTTTCATCCCACCTTGTTCTGGTAAAAGGATATTTGTTCTCACAACATTTGTTAAAGTAAAAATATCAGTATACAAGAATAAAACAATTTTCACTTCTTTCAAGATGGAAAACTCAGTCCTAGAACACAGTTAAAGTAGGGAAAGACATAAGCAGTACTATTTTCTACCAGTTTGTTTTCTTACATATTTTTATATCCGTCTAGACATTTTTCTACAACACTTTTACTCCTTAAAGACCTGATGTCAATATGCACTAGTAAAAAATGTCAAAAGAAAACCAAAATGCTGCATGTTTGACTTTTCATCTCTTAATTTTAGACTGCATCATACAAATATTCATTTGGGGTTGAAACACTAGCAATGTTAAAATTACCTGCTATTACAAACACAGATGTTAAGATGACCAGATATGGCATTAGAAGATTCGCTAGGTTCAAATTCCAGCACAGCACCAAAATATTTTCAAAAATAATCAATTAGGTATTTTGATGTACACTAACTACTCAACACTCAAAACTACATCTTCTAAAAATAATAATAAGTTTATTAAAAAGACTACATCTTCTAAGGAAGATCAAATTCCAAGACAACAAATTAAGACTGTAAAAACCCTCACTTATTTTTATCTCTATATGTATTGCTTTCGTTTAAAATTTAGCTACCCCCGCTTTCCACCAACTACCCAATCATTTGTCTCCAACTTTTTAAAAATAAAGAATAGGAGACAGAGTTTAATATAAATACCTTTCTCTATCCTTAATATCATACTTCCTCTTGGCAAATAAAAAATTCTATTACTGATAAGCATGAAAATGGCTGACAGTCAATATGAAAGCATGTCTGCCAAATACCATGAGAACTGTTATATAAGATAAACAAGTTTAAGTAAGTGATATGGAATTTTATTTATAATGTAGCTAGTTATTATATATATATTTGTATATACCATGATTCAAGTTGACTCAAAACATTGTCTGTAGACAACAAAAACCTGATGTAATAGAATCTAACCAAAACACCTTTTATTCCTGTACCAACACTACCATTAAAGTCATTCCACTATATTAATGAATGTATTTTTTATTTGTTGGTATAACAACTTACACCACTTTTTCAATAAATTTTTTCTGATCCTCAGGAATAACCACAGGACATTTTGAAGCATTAGGAGATATATATGACAAAGCTCCAGCACCATTGGATTGTGAACGTTTTTCATCATATTGCTCCCGCAACTGTCTTTCTTCTTCTTGATTTAAATATGGGATTCCTAAAAATAACATTTTATTAGTAAACATAAAATTTGAATATAAAATATTTAATAAATAAAATTACAGCAATTCAGCAAACATTTACAACTAGGCATAAAAAGCTCAGAATCACCATAAAAGATAATGACATTTGGTAAGACAAATAACAAAAAAGCTTTCAACACATTAGATCTTGAATATGCAAATGAACATTGTCCTCCAAGGGTCATCCTAGGAGGCAACAAATCCTTTCTAAGCAAGCTGCCATTGTTCCAAACCTTTTTTGCAATACGCCTCTTCTGTAGCCATCTTGAGAATCCATTTGTAGACATTCACAGATACCCAAAAATCTATTTTTCTTATTAGACCTCTCATTTTGAACAAAATGCAGAATTATCAAACTTGTTCATCCACCTTAGCATGTACATAATTCCAAATGACTTCTGGGTATTTCCAAAAATCAACATCTTTAACAAACCAAGGCTTGTCAAGTGAGTACAGTCAAAATAAACATAAACTCTGCTCTCAAGGAGGTTGCAAAAAAGGAGTTTTAAAAAGTTCTGAACAATGGCAGCATAGTTATAATGGCAAGGGTGATTGATTACCTTAAAACACAACAGTTACATAGATATTTATATACATTCTGTTATGTTTGTAGGGGGAAAAAATCAGCCTCTGTTCATGGTCAAAGTTCATAAAATACTTTAGAATCTAATACAGAAAAACATGAATTGTGTCACTGATGCACATTTGATCCATCAAAAAACCTTTACTGAGCATCTCCCATATGCTTAATACTATTAGGCATTCAACAGGCTCTTAAATGCTTACTAAATGAATGACTCTTTGCCTTTGCCCTGATGGCAAATAGTTAGAACAGGATAAGATACATAAAATGCAGCAATTAAATCATTTGCACAAGTATTTTCGGCTCTGCAGAAAACAAATACACAGACTCTTAAGTCCTAATGACTATACTTCTAACAAATTAATATATGTTTGAAAGCAATAATCAATACTAAGTTACAGAGAAGGTGCTGGCCTGCATGTTTAGAAACACAGGTCTAGTCCTTTTCTCTATCTTTACTTCTAAATCAAGGAATAAAACTTCATAAAGTTGGTATTCATATGACTACGTAAACATATATAAACAATAATCATATTAAATAAATTATTTTTAAAAGAGAAAAAGTAGAAACATTAAGTAGTATAATCATTACTCAGTGGTGAAATACTAAAACAAACATGCCCTGCTCCATAAAAAAAGAATAATTATTTGGCTGTCATATTTCTTCACTCCAGTAATACAATCAACCACAGAAATGTCTCTAATTGAACTTGATAATATTTTACACCACAGGTTTTCTCATCAACTGACAATATCTTGGTGCAAGTTTTAGTCTTTATAGTATGAGTTCATTTCTAGGGTCCCACTCTCCAAAAGCTCTCATAATCAGAGCTTCACGGTACACTTTAAAATTCTCTCCCCTTGTACGTGAGGAAGGAAACATGCTAATAGCCTATTATCTGCCAAGCACTGTACTAAGGTCTATATAATCTTATTTAATCCTCACAATCACCCTGGGAGGTAGATGCTAATATTCCCAATTTTACAACTAAGGAAACTGAGGCAGACAGAATTTAAGTGATTTGCCCATTGTCACAAAGCTAAGTATCTGGAGCCAAATTTGAATTAAGAACTTCCTGACCCCAGGTCTACTTTCTGTCCACCACACTACACAGCTGCCTACCACATTCGGCATGCTATTTGGCTAGGAACAGGAATGCTTCTCAAATTTTAAAAGAAAAATCAACGGGAAATGGGATTTATTTTGTTACATTTTCACTTGTAGACAATTTTGATAGAATACATTTATTCCCTCAAGCACATTAAATAACTTCATAAATTGGAGGAAAATAGAGAGGTATGACATGGATTTATGGACTAACTAGGAAATATTTTAGAAATAGTTTGTTTTACCCAGCAAAACCGAGTCTAATACTCCAAGGCAAAATATGGACTTTCAATAAAATAGACAACTTTCAAGCTTTCTCAGTGAAAAGACCAGAGCTGAAGAGAAAATTTGACTTTCAAACACAAGAATCAAGAGAAGCATGAAAAGGTAAACAAGAGAAATCATAAGGGACTTACTAAAGCGGAACTGTTTTGTTTACATTCCTGCATGGAAAGATGATGTGTGTAATTCATGAGACCTCAGTATGAGGGTAGCTGAAGGGGATATACATATATATACATATACATATATATAGACAAGAAGGCACAGGGTGAGTTGAATATGAAGGGATGATATCTAAAAAAATAAAATCAAATTAAGGGATGAGAGAGGAACATATTGAGAGAGGGAGAAAGGAAGAGATAGAATGGGGTAAATTATCTCACATAAAAGTGGCAAGAAAAAGCAGTTTGTTAGAAGGAAAGAGGGGGATGTTGTGAGACTCTTTGCCTGGCTACAAGTCATGGAATACTACAGTCTTCTTTTGGAATATGAGCAGGCTGCAATACAACAGATAAGGAACAAGAAAAACCAGCATAAAAACCAGTACTTTCTTCCTCTTATTACTTTATATGATACTTTCCACTTTTTTAGAATGGGACAAAAAAATAATTTTCAAGAGGCCGAGTACTAACAACTGAGGGGATCAAGAAAGGGCTCATTTAGGTTTTAATACCCACACCACTGAGCTTGAGCGGAAGCTAGGAATTCTATCAGGCACAGGTGAGGAGACAGTACATTCCAGGAAATAGAACGTTATGTACAGGGGCTAGCTAGCAGACCAGTCTAAGGATTTGTGACCTTAACACCATTAAGAATGAAACCCATCCATGCCTATTCATCCTGAACTAATCTTGTACATCTCCAAAATCTACTACAATGGGGTCCATCTAACAGTTAGGGGCCTTCCCCTTGCTCTCTTAACAATGAATGAATACCAATAGATCACAGAGGATCTCCACTAGCTATTTCTAACTCTCAGTAGTTGATTGACCCATTTTTTTCCAGTCATACCTTTTCCCCAGATAATATGCACAAAATTACAATTAAACTACACCCAGATCCACATCCCACTAAATTCAGAAGCTTTATGACTTTTGAAGGCAAGTAAAAACTAATCTTACCATTGCGAAAAACTTTATTAAAATCAAATCCTTGGTTTGCCAGAAAGTCTATGCTTGAGCTCTATCAAAAGAGAAAAACAAAACATTTTAATAGCAAACAAGTAAGAGGTATGTGCTCTCTAAAACTGTGCGTAGGAGCAGACAAGAAACTCATCTAGGGAAGAAAGCAAAGACAAAAAGTCAAAATAGCAATATGCTACCTATGTGTAGAAATAGGCTTCTATTCCAAATTATAACAATTCATTTTACCATTAATTTGTATTATTAATTGCTGCTAATTCCAATTTCCATCTCTTGCAAACAAAATTCTTTTATCATACACAGTTTCAGGAAAATATCTATTGTGTAAGTCAAGGTACAAAACATTTACACTACACACAAAAAAAGTAGAAACGAAATTTTTAGTTGGAAGACCAGCACAAGGACGAAAGGAAAAATATCCAAGTAACATCCCACCAAGCTGAATGGAGTGTATGCAAATGCAGATTATTTTTAGTCTTTTTGCAAAAGTAAACATTCAACTTAAAACAAGATTTTCATAATTCCAGGTCAGAAAAATAAACAATGGTCCCTAAAAAAGGGATAAATCTTAAATTATTTTTTAAAGAAATACAAACACTCAGCAGTTTCCTAGGGTTTGATAACAAGCAAACTAATGTCAGAACAGCTTTTCTCTTTTATTTGTCTTCTCCCAGTTCTATGGCCAAGATTCACGCTCTTCCTAAGAAAAGAGTCCTGCTTTATTTCCTTCTACAGATGAACATTCTCACAGTTCAATACTTCACTACATCTATAGTGGATTAAATACGTGATCTATCCAGTCCAATACAAGTTCCTCCACAGCGGCATCAAAGGACGTTTTAGATAGGCATGGTTGTCCTCAGACACTAACTTCAAAACTTAAAGACATTCTAGTCTTCTCTTAACCAAATATAACTACGTGATTTATGAAATGATCTAAGTCTTTCCCAAAGCTATCTATTATTATTAGTCTCTACCACCTCTTGGAGCTACTGACTTTGTAATATTTTATTTACCTTCCTAATGACTTTACTATTGACTTTGGAAAATTTTATTTCTTTTGTCCTAAATTTAGCACTTTCAAGATTCAAAGGATGCTATCAATTTCCTAACAATGGTATTAGGTAAACAAGTCTGTCTTCCCTCAACCCACATTTTCTTAACTTTATGGAATCTTAAAATGTTATTGAGTGGGATGCAGCCAAGAAAGAAAAGTAGGAAGAAACAGTACAGCCCAGTTCCCACACAACTATACCAAGAATAATTTAAGAATAATGTCAGAGTAGCAAAAGGAAAACTGTAGGAGAAATTACCTTTCCCAGCATCTTTCCTGCCCAAGATGACAAATTTGACCTACAGGCAAGTGACTAGGGCAGGAACTGTGGAACAATGGTTGGCTGGGATCAAAGACTCACTGACCAGAGCACTGAGCTAGGGCAAAAGCTCATGGACACCCAGAGGTGATCACAAACTCTGCTCTGGGCTCCTGCCCAAAAGCTCAGGGCAAGAGCACACACTCAGAGCCTAGAGCTCCAAGCTAGGCCAGCAGTACAGGGATATCCAAGGTGTATCATTCAATGCCAGGCCCAAGCTAACTAGAAAGGTTGTCCCAGGAAGCCCAAGGAACTTAGCACTGTAGCTCAAGGACTCCAGAGCAAATCATCAACTGGCCCAAGCCTGAGGTTTGTGGCTAGGAACACAGCACCAAGTCGGCGGTGTGCAGCATCAGTGCAAGTCAGCTCCCAGAGTTCCATGTTAGGTGTGCAGTGCAGGGATGTCCAGAGTTGATCTTGAACTCAGTCCCAAACCAGGCCAGAAGCTCACTGACCAGAGTACCATCTAGGAAAAGTACCTTAGTGGCATCTCCCAGATTAATCAAGATCATAGTCTCAGCCCCAGAAGAATTCCCTACTAGGCCAGCAATAACTAGGTTGCCTAGAACATATTGCTGGAAAAATGATTAAATAAAAAAAGATGAAGATCTATTTTAGTCCAGAGATAATCAAAACACAAAAACCCAAAAGAAGAAGATAACTCCAAAAAACTTACAGGGAAAGAAAGTCTCAAAGCAAAACACAGTTTGCCCAAAACAACAATTAGAATTATTAGAAGAAATTATGCAAGAGTACAAATGTCAGAGGTAAAATGGCACAGAAAAGGCAGCAACTTGCCTGAATTCTCCCTAAAACCTCTCTGAATACCTTTAAATAATGTCATAAAACAATCCCTGGAACAGCAGAATCCGCAAAAGGACAGGGTGAAATAATTTTCCAGCAAAAGACAGCTTAGAACATTAGCAGGAAAAGTCTGTTGCACCTGGGTGACACTGGCGCGCAGGCTGCACCAGCACAGACTGGGCCCCAGAAAACCAGATGTAGGCCTTGGGAGCCACTGAATTAGCAGCAGCACCAGCTGCTTCAGGAACTAACAGCCCACAGACGGTAAGGGGATCAAACAACTGGTCAGAAAGAGAACACAGGAGACTCTTTACTGGCACTGAGGGCAGGACTCTGTTGCTTCGCCCATACTCAGATCTGGGTGGCAGTGCCAGGATGAAGAGGAACACTAAGCATACTAGAGCTTGTGGCCACAGTGGAGCAGTTCCTACAGTTCCAGGGCAGAAAACAGTGCTTGTAGTCATTCACGAACCAGAGCACAGGCCAGGAGAGTAGTAAATGCAATTCTCCTTACAGCTTATCACCTTGGAAAAACTGAAAACTTACAGGTCCCCAGAGGCATCTCTGAAGAGGGCTACACAAAACCCCTGAAGCATGGGATAGTACACCCTCAACCCTGGAAGAAGAACCCCACTTTAACAAAGAGTTAAAAGTCAAGAAATAGCCTGGAAAAAAGAGCAAATAACAGAAAAAATTCTAACCACAGAAAGTTACTATGGTGACAAGGAAGATCAAAATTCACACTCAGAAAAAGATAACAAAATCAATCTCCAACACCCAAAGCCTCCAAGAAAAAAATGAATTGGTCCCAGGCCATGGAAGAGCTCAAAAAGGATTTTGAAAATCAAGTAAGGAAAAATTGAGAAGAAAAATGAGAGTGATGCAAGAAAAATCATGAAAAATGAGTCAACAGCTTGGTAAAGGAGACACAAAAAAAAACCTGAAGAAAATGATACCTTAAAAAAAAATAACAGGACAAATGGTAAAAGAGGTATAAAAATCCAATGAGGAGAAGAATGCTTGGAAAAGCAGAATCGGCCAAACGGAAACAGAGGTACAAAAGTTAATTGAAGAAAATAATTCCTTAAAAATTAGAATGGAGTAAATGGAAGCTAATGACTTTGAGAAATCAAGAAACAATAAAATAAAACCAAAGGAATAAAAAAAAAAGAAGACAATGTGAAATATCTCACTGGAAAAACAACCGAGCTGGAAAGTAGATCCAAGAGAGATAATCTGAAAATTATTGGATTATCTGAAGACCATGATGAAAAAAAGAGCCTAGATATCATCTTTCAAGAAATTATCAAGGAAAACTGCCCTGATGGTCTAGAACCAGAGAGTAAAATAGAAATTGAAAGAATCCACCAATCACCTCCTGAAAGAGATCCCAAAATGAAAACTCCCATGAATATTATAGCCAAATTCTATAGCTCCCAGGTCACGGAGAAAACAGTGCAAGCTGCCAGAAAAAAACAGTTCAAGTCTCATGGAGGCATGTTAAGGATAACACAAGATTTAGCAGCTTCTACATTAATGGTTC
>JAQQSZ010013404.1:0-11763 GCA_028646595.1 Phalanger gymnotis | reverse complement strand
CGTAGCTGCTGCTAGATCCTGGGTTATTCTGATTGTGTTTCCACAATACTCAAATTGTTTCTTTCTGGCTGCTTGTAGTATTCTCTCTTTGACCTGGAAACTCTGGAACTTGGCGACAATATTCCTAGGAGATACAAACAACATTCTTAAGAATTAGAAAAATGCAGTCCTTAAAATCAATTTACTGGAGAGGCCCCAACATCATATAGCCCAGGACAGTCATTGATGTTTGTAAAGATGAGCCTGAGCCATCAGGAAGAGATTGAGTAGAATGGAAACATCTTAAGGGCAGGGACAAGCTTCCCTTTTGTCTTGGTGTCTCTGGTCTCTACTGTAATGGCTGGCACAGCCTAGGTGCTTAAGAGAATGTACTGAACTGACTTAGGCTCTGTTCTCTTGATTAAGTATGCTTGCCTGCACGTCCTAACCTCCTCCTAGTTTAGCTGGGGTATTCACTTAGGCCCAGGAACGGTGGAAGCTGAAATGCCTGGAAGTCGAATATTCCCATTGCTTTCAGAGCTGGGTGGAGGAATAGATTGAGGAGGGGCTGAGTTAAACTAGCTCATTGGGAGGTCCAGCTACAGAGGCTGGCTGCTTTCCAGTGGAGTAAAGGATTACAACCTGAAGACCAGTGACTTAATGATTTGTAGCCCCTGTTATTAATTGTTATAAAACAGAACAAAACAAAAACCCAAACTTGAACATGAAAAAATCATGACAAACTACTCAAGTGTGAGATGTTCAGTTTCGTTATTTGGTGGAGCTGGATTCTCATCCTAATAACAGACCCACACAATGAGGGAAATTCTTCCCCTGTCCTAAGTAGAATGTAAACCTCTTGAAGGTAGGGACTTTTGTTTTTGTCTTTAACTCCCTAGCTTCTAGGACAGGCCTGACATATGATATGCATTTAATAAATGATTGTTGAATTGAATACCATTTAATAAATCAGGAGAACCCATGAATCATCTTAGAGAGATTTGAATCAAAATGGCAAAACAAACCAACAAACAAAAAAAAACAAATAAAAAATGAATAAATAAATGCAGGTTTGGTTTTTAAAAGGGTACAACTTTAGTCATCTGGAAAATTCAGTTATATAGAAGAATACTTTTGTGTGCTAAAGAAACCTGAAAAAGGAAGCGCTTCTGTAGAAGGCAAGATGGTAGCTTTTCTTTAGTATTTTGCATCTTTGATACTGCTGAATAATAATTTTTAAATGGTGCTGGCTTGCTTTCTTGACATTTTCACAAAGAGACTATAAAAAAAAAGCTCTAAAACAAACTGTGGTTTTGACTTTAAGGGCCCAGTGAATTTACTTGCGCCTCTGGGAAGTTTGCGCAACAGACTTTGACTCTGCTCTCGCCCAAACCTCAAAAGAATACAGCTATGGGCTGGGAGTGAAACTTGAAAGTGGCTCCTTCTTTGGGCCAACGTGGGTGAGAAAAGAAAGAGCAGAGCAAAGTCAGCTGGGGGGAGGATGGGGTGGACTGACTTAAGGGGGTTAATGGGGGTGTGGTAGGGGAAAGAAGAGCCAACCAAAGGGCGTGTAATTCAGAGCAGGTTTCTTCTAGAACTTGCCTTGCTATGAAAGACAAGGGGGTGGCATTGAAGGGAATTGTGCAGGAGTTCAGGAAAGCATCCAGTGTGCTGAAAATGCATGAATAAGTGAAACATCTGGAAGTTGAAGGAAAAGAGGAAATGACTGGAAGTATAACTGGGGGGAAGGAAAACAGGATCCAGATTGTGTCCGATCCTGAAAGATCAAGAGGGCCCCAAAAAAGATATTGTAGCAGAGTGACATCTAACGGGAGGCAAATAAACATGGGGGGATATCCAGGCCGAGAAGCCAGATTGTGCATTTCACCATGCCTTCACCACCATGAAATGCAGGCGAGAATGAGGGCCCTGAGGAGCCAGAAATTCTGGTGATTAAGCAAAGATAGGCAGTACTGCAACAAAAGAGGAAAATCTGCTGAGATGAGCAGGGATGGTCTAAGTGAGCGGCGATCATTTGTCAAATAGAAAACAAGCTGATTTCATTGCCTCTTCAATCATTCTTTCATGTCTTCACATTCTGCACTCTCCACCATGGAATCTTTTCAGGAGGCCCCGGGTCACAACATCTCCGAGCTGCTTAGATGACACATGACACACTGGTGTGATGTGCCGCTAAAGAAGCGCCTCACAGAGCCCGTTAGCTCTGCATAATGATAGCACTGAATGATGACTGCATGAGCACAACCAGTCATAAATCATACTATCACCACACTTTACAATCATATGGAGCTAATCATAACTTTCCCTCTCCGTTTCAAAAGAATGCAGAATGAGTCCTTCAACACAGCCCTTCACACATGGAGTTTGAACATCACCCACTGGCTTCTTTCCTTTGTCTCATTTAAATCACCAAAGAATGAACCCGTGGTGGTATCTGAAGCTATAATGGGGATCCTTGTCATGTACAACTTAATAGTGGTGAAAAGGCAAAGACTACTAACATTGTTGGCTGGATCTTTCTAAGGGAAGAGTAATCAGAAATGACATAAATTGTTAGGAAAATGGTGGGGCCATTTGCCAAGAACCTGGTTATGTGACCCAGGGAGAATACAAGTCATTCTTCGTGATTACCTTCTCACTCCTCTGTATTGTCTTGGAGACCTACTGCTCAGCTTTTCCAAGAAGGATAGAGCTGGGCCCGATTTGGTGGGCTCAATTAGAAAGGCTGGGCTTTGGAGTTTAATGATGACCACCTCTATTTTGTGAGAACTAAGTTAGACTAATCTATAATGGAAGCTGGTCATTGCTGAGAAAGTATCCTGCCTCTGGGGAGAAAAGAACCAAAAACACTAGCTTGATTTTAGCATCTATCTTGAATATTCTTAATCTATTTTAGCCAAAACTAAGCTCAGAACTCCTCAGTCCTAAAAAAGGGGGAAAATGCCGCCTTCTACTTTATTTTACTATTCTTCAAAGTTCTTTAAGTTTGATAATAAACATTAAATGCCTACTATGGCAAGGCACTATGCTAAGCGCTTGGGATACAAATAAGAAAGAGAGTCCCTGCCCTCAAGGAATTTACAGTCTAACGATTAATAAACTTTACCAAGTGTTCTGTGGCTATGCCTTCAGCAACTCTGTTCAACCTCTTGGGATATGAATTATCTCTGCTATGAATTATTCCTAGAATCTTAGATCTGGGGCTGAAAGGGATTTCAGAGGTCCCCCAGTCCACCTTCATCCCTCCCAATCTCCCAGTTGTCTAGATGATGAAACCAAGGCCAGGGAGGACAAATGACTTTTTCAAAGCCTCAAGGTCGTGTATACTAGATTCATTTTTATTATTCATTTTTGCTTCAAGGAAATTGTTTCATCTTATTTAGTTGACAGCAAAGGGGAGTGGGTGTAAGGGCATAGGAGGGGAAAACAAATTAAAATTGTTTTTTTAAAGTATTGATGAAAAACAGGTCTTAGACATCTAGATAGGCTACACGCCTTTCGCCTCTTTCATTTCTTGATACTAACACTTGCTGCTTCCATCTATGCCCCTTTGCCTCTATTTCCATTGAAGCAAAAGACTTTAAACAGACTGTCCTTTTCTTATTGGGTAATGATGTGGACAATGGCTCTATGTTGTATGTTTGATGGACATTTCAATATATATTACATGGAGAGAAAACCCAGAGGGAATTTTTGAGTTTTTGAATATATGGGAGGAGGGTCCTCAAAATCTTAGTGTAGCTTTTTTAGGACTTTGGGGATTCACTGTATTTAAACAACCCTTAATGATTTTAGTCACTTGCATTACGTGTTACAATATTTCTGATACTTTTCCAATTTTTTGTTATTGTTTTTGTAATCGTTCCAAGAATTGAACTCAAAAAGGAAACTTCAAAAAGCTGAGAACAAAAACAAACTCTCAATGTGTCACGTCAGCAGTGAGCATTTATTTTGTGCCCCCTGAGAAGGGGCTCCCGGGATCCAAAGACAGCAGTGACAACAGTCCCTGCCCCCAAGGAACTTATAGTCTACTGGAGGGAAACGGCAAATGCACAGACAAAGAAACACAAAATAGATAGAAAAAATGCAAAGTAAATTTGGGGGTGAGTGCAAATCCACTAACAAAGATTTCACTTGATAACAGTGGTACAACCAAAATTTTCTCATGGGAAGGAAAATATTTAGGCTATTTTTACAAAGATCACGTCAGATGGTTTTTAATAATTTCAGGTGCATTAAAGAAATCTCTTAAGGGACTGGAAAATTGGCATCTTTCTGTACAGGTTACTAGACTTTCATTTGTCTCTTTCCTAAGAAATCAGAATGTGAAACAGAGGTAAATAGGGTCAGGGATCATCATTTGACAAAATGAAAAAGATAGAAGAATTTTCTACTCTTAGCTCAACAAAAACTTTCACAGTTTTTGGAGAGATTCTAGATCTTTTCGCCTGAACCATTCTCAAAGTTGTTTTCCTTTTGTTTTGTTGTCGTTTGGGGGAAGGCGGAGTGGGTTGGTGGAATTCTTCCTGTGTGGCAACACTAATAATTGAATTATGAAAAGCATTTGGGGCTGAAAATTATGAAACAAATTCTTTGTGAAATCAGATCTGTGCCTATAAACAGTGGTGTTTGTTAACTATCTGTCTAAATATTAGAAGGCTTGGATGAAGGCACAGGACATTTCGGGCCTAATAAGTGGCAGTATTGACTTTCATAACTCCCTTCACTGCAGAGGCTCAGAATGTTTTATACACATGACTTGAACCTCATGTGCAAGACTAGCCAAGAGGCAGGAAATAAGGAAATATAGTTGAAAATTAGAACTGGAAAGGCCCTAAGAAACCATTTTGTCCAACCCCCTCATTTTACAGACTGCGGAAAAAGTGGAGTGGGCTGAGTTCCTGCTCACTGGAGGTCTTTGAGCAAAAGCTGGATGACCACTTGGCTGTTTTGGACTGGGGATTTTTTTTTCAGGTAGGAGGCCACTGAGGTCTCTTCCAATTTTGTAATTCTATGACTATGAAGATTCTAATTTACTATCCAGGAGCAAATACCATCCCCTTTAAGCAGGGCTGGACTTCTCAAAAGGGACCATTAAGTATTTTATTAAGTGGTCAGTTGGGTAAAATGCACCTTTTGTACTTGATCAGAGACAAAGGCCTATGACCTTTGAAAATTTTATTTAAGTTATCAAGCACTTGATAGTGTTTTGTTTTGCTAGCCACCAAGCTAAATTCTAGGAATACAAATACAAGCAGAGAGAATGACAGTTGTACTCAAGGAGCTTGTGTTCTAATCTGTTGTTGTTTGGGCATTTCAGTTGTGTCCTACTCTTCTGTGTGACAACACTAATCATTGAATTATGAAAAGCATTGGGGAAAAGCATTTGAAAATTATGAAACAAAACAAAAATAGTCTACTGGAAGGAAACAGCAAGTACACAAAGAAATACAAAACAGGTATAAAATGCAAAGTAAAATAGGGGGAGAGTGGGAATACCTTAACAATGATCTCACTTGATAACAAAACAAAGACTATTTGGGGTTTTCTTGGCAAAGATACTGAAGTAGTTTGCCATTTCCTTCTCCAGCTTATTTTACAGATGAGGAAACTGAGGCTAACAAGGTTAAGAGACTTGACCAGGGTCACACAGATAGAGTCTGAGGCTAGATTTGAACTCGGAAAGATGTCTTCCGGATTCCAAGTCCAATGCTCTATCCCCTTCACCACCTAGCTGCACATTAAAGCAAGGTAATCAAAAGGAAGCTGAAAAAGGTTTGGGTGGGGGGGAGAGGTACCTTCAGAGGGTGGAGGGTTGAGTAGAGAAAGTTGGGAGAACCATAAAGCAGGAGAGAAATGAAGACTTTGCTGGCTTGGAGGCTTTCCCTAAAATGGAGATTCAGGGAAGAATTAGCCTATCAGAGGAAGCATACCACAAGGGGCAGAGTGAACTTTAGAGTGAGGGGACACTTGTCAAACTGTAGAGAAAGAAGAGTAAGGAGTAAAATCTGGAGAGGAATGAAGGTCTGATGGCTTTACATCCTATGAAATATGCCCAATTTTGCCATATTTTAGTCGGTGGAAAGAGTGGAGTGGGCTGGGTTCCTGCTGACTGGGGGTCATTGAGCAAAAGCTGGATGACCACTTGGCTGTGTTGGCCAGGGGATTTTTTTTTTCAGGTACAAGGCCACTGAGATCTCTTCCATTCTGTAATCTGTGACTCTGTGAAGGGTAATCATACACTATTTCTGATCACCTTCACACTGGGCTCTCATTTCTCATTCTCTTTACTCCTCACCTGCCATAAATTAATTACAAATGGAGGCAATTTGCTCTTTCAGGTAACTGAGGAACCATCTGGTGCTTTGCTTTTGCAGGACAGTAAACAAAATCTCAGTGGTACCAGGTGAATGCAGATGGCGCTGTTGGTCAAGACCTATGTTTTCTTCAAAGCCTTCCTTGTGCCTAGTGAACGTCAGTGATAACAATGACTGCTGTCTGACATGCTTGGAAATTATCTCAGAAATGTGAGTATGCTTAAGAGACCTGCCAAAGCTACATTGTTAAAGACCCTTGATAGGATGAGAGAAATTAGAACCAGAAAGGACCTTGGAGATTATCTAGTTTAATGTGGATTTTACAGATGAGCAAACTGAGGTCCAAAAGGAGATGAAGTGACTCATCCAGCAGAGCTGAGATTCAAACCAAGCTTCTCTCAACCAAATTAGGAGCGTCTTTTCATAAAGAGACCCTGGTGAAGAGCTTTTCAAGAAAAACTTGCATTGGTTTGGTTTAACATAAGACACACTCCTCGTTCATTTCTTCTTCAGTGTTAGCATTCTTCTGCTCCTCAGATTTATTTGTTTAAATGTCGTGTCTCCACTACCATTCCCTAATATAATGTAAACTCCTTGAGGGGACAGGACTGACTTTCTGTTTGTCCTTTATTTGTAATGCCCAGCACATGGGAGGTCCATAATCAATGCATACTGAATTGATTTAAAAAATATTGCATAAAGCAGATGAACCTCATCTTTAGGCTAAGCCATTTAGGGGTTCCATTAATATTCTGAGGGTTAATGACAGCAGCTGTTATTTATATAGAGAGCTCTTTACAACCACTTTCTCTTTTGAGCTTTTTAATAATGCTGTGAGGTAAATACTATGGGCTTTATTATCCTTGTTTTACAGATAGAGAAACTGAGGCTCAGGGAACCTGACTGAAGGTCACACAGCTTGTATGTCAGAAAGAGACTGTGGCGTAGTGGACAGAGCACTGGAGTTAGAATAAGGAAGATGGGCTTGAGTCGTCCTTGAGATAGTTGCTAGCTATGGACCAGTGACTTAATGTCTCTAGATCTTGGTTTCCTTCGATGTACAATGAGGTGGTTGGAATTTGACCTCTAAGGTTCCTTCTGGTGTTAATGCTAGAATCCTAGGAAGTGGTGGGGTGTGAACTAGGGTGTTTCTGACTCAAGGTTCTGCATGCCATCCGTTATACTAAATGGCCTCAATTCATTCCTCTTCTGAAACCAAAGGACTGAGGCAGAGAGGGGTAAAAGCAATCCATTTGAAATAATTCAGTGAAAAGCAATCACTTCCAAAGCTAACCTAATCAGATTAGAAGGGGCAGCTTTATTCATTGGAGAGGCAGGAGCCAGTCTTTTAAGAGGCAAAGCTACCAAGTCTGGTCTGGCTGAGCTAAGGGGTCCACTAGGTGGCAGGATTTTTAAGGGATCGTGAACCTCATGTCCCAGAACCTGGAGAGGGACAGTCAGGACTCCTCCACATGGACTGCTCAGAAGGTGGTTAGCAAGCACATGTCTGTGGTTCCATTTGATCACCTTGTTACTTCCCCCTCCCCCAGGTGAAGTTTATTTTTCCAAGCAAACAATGTATTAAGAATGTGTCTTAGCTTTTGGCCTCATGTCCCAACAGCAGAAATGATTTTAATCCTAGGTCTTTGAACTGAAACACATGTTGCTCCTTGCCTCTTGGAGAGAGAAAGAAGGAGTGTGCTCCAGTGTTTAAACCTACAAGAGATTGGATCTTTCCCATCTGCTTGACATCTTCGAGTATCACTAGAAGAGAGATACAGCCACAGGACACAAGATTAAGACACCGTTGCTATGGAATTCAGCACTGATCTAAAGTAGACTGGAATTTTAGAGCTGGGTCTTCTCTTAAGCAAACATTAATCCAGCTATCTCATCTTGCAAAAGAGATTGGAGTGAAATGATTCATTCAAGGTCATACAGTTATTCAGTCATGAAGTTCAAATGAAGACCCATGGGGGTCTTTTGGCTCCCAGTTCAATAGTCTTTTTGATATGCCATACTGCGAAACCTGCCTAGATCCTCTTCTCCAATAGTGTCAAATTCAAGTAGAAATGGGGCCACAAACCCATGTATAAGGATCCTGTAGGCCATATAGTGACTTAGAAAAGCACATCTTAACATTATCTATGCTTTGTTATATTTTTATTTATTTTGTTAGATATTTCCCAATTACCTTTTAATCTGGTTTGGGTCACACTTGGAAGTGTTGTTTGCTGCCTCTGTTCTACGCCCAGCGTATCCCTTTCCTTTTCTCCTTCTCTTCTTCCTTCGCTCCATAATGGGTGCGATCTTTATAACAGACCAAAATATGGGGAAAGAAGGAGAAATCATAGCCCTTTTACTTATGTAAAATCAGATTAAAAAGAAAATAAGAAATCCTCAGCCTGGCCTTTAATGCTGTCTGTAACCTGGTTCTCCCCTGCCTACCTTTCTAGTCTCATTTTAGCTTGCTCCACTTCATGCCCTCTCTGTTCCAGTCAAATTGGCCTAATAGTTGTTCCACATTGGTGATGTGCCATTGCTGTCTTTATTTCATTTTATAGGCTGTCTCTAATGATTTGAATGTTTAACTTTTAGAATTTCTCATTTTAACTTTTCATTTTTAACTTTTAGAATTTCTGTTTTCCATCAAAGCATTGGTACTGCTTTCCTACAGGAAAGCATTTCCTGTTCTTTTATACTTCTTGAAATTACATTGTATGTAATTTGTGTATAATTGGTATTTATGTATCTGTGTATGTGTTGTTTCTCTTCAGAAGCATGGAGCCCCTTTGAGAGAAAGCCCTGTTTCACTTGGTACCTTTGTATCCCTAGAGGCTAGCAATACAGTGATGTGCCTTTCATATAGCTGGTATTTAATAAGTCTCTGTTGAATTAAATAGTGTTGAACTGCGGTCTATCCAGCCACATGGTGGAGAGGTCAGTTGAACTTCATTGCTTCTCTGAATGAGAAGCATGTGCATACTGCTTGATTGCTTGATCTTAGATTCTAGGAGTAATGCAGAGAAATTCCAAAAATGCCAATTAGATTGGAGATAAAGAAAAAAAAACTTAGCAGTTAGAGCTGTCCTAAAAGTGCAATGGGCTGGCTCAGGAAATAATGGGTTCTCTCTCACGCCCCCTTCCAACTGAGATCGGACGACCACTTCTCAGGTACATTACAATGGGGAATCCTTTGTGTATGGGACATTGTGGTCCATCTAACTTGCACATACTGTGATTTGGTGATTATAGATTTAAAACTGGAAGGAACTATGTCTAACCTTCTCATTTTACAGATAAGAAAGCAAGGCATGGAGAGATCAAGTGATTGGCCCAAGGTCACATAGGGTATGTTTGTGAGTAGAGAACTCACCTCAGAGGCAGGAGAAAGATCTGGGTTCAAGTCTCACCTTTGACACATACTGGCTGTGTGATACTGGGCAAATCACTTAACCTTTCTGTGCTTTAGGCAACGAAGACTAGAAATTGCAGAAAAAGTACCTTCTTGTACTAGAAGAGAAAATTAACTCATCAGGAATTTCCCTATACCTCTGACATGACTGCCCCAGGCCCTCTCCCAGCTCCTTTCCTTTCAGACAGGTAGCGGAGCTGGGATTTGACATATTAGTTTGGATCTAGCCACACCGAATGTTCCTTCACTGAAGAAGGGGCATTGCGGTTTCTGACTCAGTACAATAGCGGCACATCTCACAAGTCTAGTTAAGTTGGAAATCAGTTAAGATGCTTTTGGAATAATGTTATTTGGCACAAATGGAAAAACAAAAATAACTCCTGATTATCTGATGAGAACTCAGCACAAAATGACAGGCAGATCACAAAGTGGAATTCAGTTAAAAACACATGGGCACTTATTGGCTGAGTGAACCTGGGCAAATTATTTTATCTCTCTATTCTTCAGTTTCTTCATCTGTAAAATGGAGGTAATATCAGTACCTGCTTCAGAGGATTATTTTAAGGATAACGTGTGTACGATACCTTGTAAAACTTAGAGCACTGTACAAATTGGCTATCAATCAATTGATATTGGGGCAGTGAGGTGGGGCAATGGATAGAGTACCCAGTCTGGAGTCAGGAAGATCCCAGTTTAAATCTGGCCTCAGACATTTGCTGGTTGTGTAACCATAGGCAAGCCCCGTGACCCTGTTTGCCTCAGTTTCCTCACCTGCAAAATGAACTGGACAAGGAAATAGCAAGCAACTCCAGTATCTTTGCCAAGAAAACTCAAATGGGGTCACAAAAAGTCATATGTGACTCAAATGACTCAACAAGAAGATATTACTAAATTACTAGAGTAATAGTAATAAATAGGTCTAAAATAACTGATAATAATGGGATACTGAAAGATTGCCATAACTGTGCATGAGGGTGTGGGTGTGGGTGTGGGCGTGTCTGTCTGTGTGTGTGTGTTATAGGTAGCAGTGACAGGTCCTGACGGCTCCATCACAGACGACTTGAGGTTTGGCTACATGACGTGAGTCTTTGGAATTAAGTTGAAGGGTGGTCTGTACCCTAGCTCAGCACTTCTACCCTTTGTTACTATTAATTAATATTCGTAAATGGATCCAAGAAAAAGAGTCCCCACCCAAATGGTGACTTCTGTTGAGAGAAGGATCACTTTTAATTGGAACTGAAGAACTCAATGCATGTAACTCCCATCCCTCCTCCCAAGCCCCTCTGCTTTGGAAGTATTTACTTTTTGGCTAAACTGACTTTTGGTATTGAATAGGATGTGAAAGATTTGAAGGATATGCTTCCGGGGTGAAGGCAAGGAGCCTATCTTTTTCAAAACAAAGGTTCACATCATAGATGCAGCTGTTGGAAAAGTGCAGACACAGAAGTCTCCCCAAGCCTGTCTGTGGTAGACTGGTCTTGTCCAGTTCACGTGACTGTCTTAGAGATACCATACACAGGCATACCTGTTCATAAACGCCTTTCATGAAGACTGCAAAGGGTGGAAGGGAACACTATCAGGGAGACCGATGGGTGGAGGGTGAATGGGCAAAGTAATAGAGGTGGCAGTGGGGTTGAAACCTGAACTATTCCAGTCCTTGGAGCAGGACCTCTGGATTGGCCCATACTTTCCGACCTTATTTTTCTTTGTTGTTGTAGTTGACTTGATTCAATCACGCCTGAGTCTTTGCGACCCCATTTGGGGTTTTCTTGGAAAAGATAATGGAATGGCTTGCAATTTCCTTCTCTAGCTCATTTTACAGTGGAGGATACTGAGGCAAATAGAGTTAAATAGCTTGCCCAGAGTCACACAGCTAGTAAGTCCATTATCCGTTATGTAGTTAGGCAAGTGATTTTCCTATGGAAGCATTTGAACCATCCAGATCTGGCATCTGACCCCTGACCTTACGCTGGGAAAAGACAAGGAGGGAATGACTGCTGTGGAATAAACTGGTTTAAAACAGAGGTACCC
>JAQQSZ010013403.1:0-11763 GCA_028646595.1 Phalanger gymnotis | reverse complement strand
AAATAAAGTTGCTACCCATGGACAGAAGAATGACTAAACATACTGTGGTAAAAGAATTTAAGGGGACGTCAACAACAAATGCTTATTACATAACTACCATGTGCCAGATACTATGTTACTACACATTAAGAAATCCTGAAAGTTTGGAATTTAAAGTGATATGGGCAGCATTTCTTCATTTCTTACAAAAATCGATGTGGAATGAAGTAGAACCAGAAAAAGCAATACATACAACTTTTATAAAAGAGTAAATGACAAAAAAAAATGCCATAAACAAACTCTCTACCAGGATCAACTATACTGTATGACTAATCCTGTCCCCAGAGAAAAGCTGAGGCAATACATCTCCCTCCCCACCTTGGGGAGGGGAGGGACTTTAGGTGCAAAATTTCACATACACTGTCAGATGTGGTCACTATCTTATTTTGTAGGATCATAAGATCATAGATAGTTATGAGGAATGGAGTTTGTCAGTTGCCCTTACTTTTCTTTCTTGCAAAAAACAAAACAAAACAAAACCCTAGTTATGAATAGGAAGGGGGAGGAGTTCACACCTTCTAAAATCACTGAAATATTTTTAAAGGAAATAAAATTAGATTAAAACAAAGAAAAATATAAGCTTATTGAAGTATGTGCCAGTTAAAATTACAGATCATCTAGAAAACTGAATTTATGACAAAATGTATAAGAAAGAAAATAAGGGAGTTTTTGAAAAATTGAACATAATGCCATTGGATATTTATTCCCTGTTGAAAGCACTTTGGGATGATGTCACAATAGTATCATGTAGTCCATCTTTACCATATCTGCGGTGATGCAAACTTGTTTATCCTAATGAGAGGCCATGCATCATAGTGAGAAGAACATAGTCTCAGGAGTACAGAGATTTGCTTCAGAATGCCAACTTGGAAACATCATCTGTATCACCATTGGAGCCCTAGCTAGGAATATGGCAGCCAAGGATGTCAGTCAATTGCAGGGCAGGTTTTGAGAGTGTCTAAAGCAGATGTTCTTTATCTGGAACCTATGAACTTTAAAAAATGGATAATCATATTTTTCAATATAACATGTTTCCTTTGCAATCACATGCAATTTGTTTTATATATTTAAAAGTAACAGCATTCTGAAAAGTGACCCATAGGCTTCATCAGACTGTCAACGAAGTCCAGGCCACAGTAAAGGTTAAAACACCCTGGTCTAATATACATTGCTTCTGTGCATAGTTGAGGTAGAATGGAAGCAGAGAGCAGAGAAGTTTAGTTAGCTAAAGAACTGTGGAGGCCAGGTTTTTGAAGGAGGCTATTGTTGAGTTAGAAAAGACTGTGGATCAGGCAATAAACTTACTGGGTCAAAAGGGATAGTAACTGAGAGGTGATCCTCTGAAAGAGGATATTTCCTCCACTAGAAGAGATTGCCATCCATGTCCTTCATTATGGTCTTCTGTGTTTGAATATTTGGATAGAAACAGAAATAGTAAAAACTTGGATCCAATCAATACACTGGGAAAAATTTACAAGTTTTTTTTTTTTTACTATTTTGTGGATTCCAGTGAAAGAAGGAAGATACTCAACTGTGAACCTTTGCTCTCACGGCATGAATGCCCTCTCCTCCTGTCTAGTTACACATGACTTTTATTTCTTACATTCGACTCATCCCTGGGGGCATATTGCTATCTAATGAAATTCACTGTTCATCATTCCATTGCCCTTTGAGTCACCTGCAATATTGATTCTTCTGAGATTGTGGAGATCCGTGAAGCAGATTTCCCAAATATTAAAACTGACACATCTATGCTCATCATTTCCATTTTGTTGAAATAATAAATAAATAGATAAAACATTTATTAAGTGGTTACTATGTGCCAGACACTGTGCTAATCAGAGTTAATGATTAGACTATCGACTTCTCCTGCTGAGTTTTCGACCTTGCAGGCAGCTGTTTGTGGTCCAAATCAGGAGGAAAATGTAAGCCACAGAATTACATGGGTAACCCTCCTCTTGATTGAAAGGGAACATTCCCCCACCAAGGGGGTATGTCAAAGGATCTGACTTCAATTCTTCCCCAAACATGGGATTCTATCAGTCTGTTTATCGGTTTAATTCAATAAGCCTTTATTTTGTGCTCACTATGTTCCAGGCACTGTACTAGGCACTGTGGGTTCAAAGACAATGGCAATAATAATAAAACAGTCCCTAATCTCAAGAAAGTTATGTTCTATTGGAGAAAACAATCTTTACCCAGATAAAGATATACAAATTATATTCAAGGCAAACATAAAGCAATTTGGGGGTGGGACAGCATTAACAACTGACAGAACTGGAGAAGACCTTCCATGGGAACTCAGGCTTCCCTACCTGTGCTTTGAAAGTAGCTATATAAATTTAAAGAGGAAAAGGTGAGAGGATGGGTAGAGAGCATTCCAAACATGGGGACAGACTATATAACAGCATAGAAACAGCAGATGGAATACCATATTTTGGGGAGGGGGAGAAAACAGATTTGTCTGAATTGGATGTAGAGTATGTGAGGTGGAAAAAGAGGTGAAAGTCAGATAAAGAAGAGCTTTAAGTCCCAGAGGTTGTTCGGTCACGTCAGTTGTGTCTGACTCTCCAGGAGCCCATTTGGTGTTTTCTTGACAAAGATATAGGAGTGGTTTGCCATTCCTTCTCCAGCTCATTTTACAGATGAGGAAACTGAGGCCAGCAAGGTTAAGTGATTTGCACAGGTCAGGCCACATTCGAACTCAGGAAGATAATTTTTCCTGATTTCAGGGCAAGTACTCTATCCATTGGACCACAAAGCTGCCCAAACATCAGATAGATCACATTGTATTTAATCTGCAAGACTGGAGAAAGTTGGTGGAGACCACTTTGTTTATCGGTAGATGATTAGGAATTTTGGTTGCAGCTGAAAAATTTCCAAAGGGACTGTTCCAAAATAACGTCAGAATCTTTGTTTAGAATTATCCTTGGTGTTACATTTCCCTGGTATACTTTGACCATCATAAATTATATCCCACATACTTTCTTCCCCATTCCATATATTTGAATAAAGATTTCTCAGTTTTGAATTAAGCTATGTGACTTGACATTGTTGCTTTGTTGTTGATGCTGATGAAATAAGGGATAGACTAGATAGATGCTGAGTTTCCACCCAATATTGACATTACTTGATTCTAATTCTGATTTTAGAATTACATTAGCTGCTTATATGGGCACAGTATAGTGGAAGAGAACTAGATTGTGAGATGTGAGGTCTGGGTTGAAATTCTGACCTGCTTCTTATTCCCCCTTGATAAAATCAGTTCCATGATTTAGACCTCTATTTTCTTACCTATTAAATGTATGATCAGTTAGTTGCCTTTCTGTTCTTCGTCTCATAATGATATGACTGAAAAGAGCATATTTGGTGAAGTTGGAAAAGTCTAAGCCTGACGGGAAAAATATAATACCAAATTTTTACAATTGAGAACATCATTGTGGTTTTATCTACAGGCCAGTGCTAGTTGTATTTTCCCATTCTACCAGATAGAACTTGGAAATTTCAAAGTTTGTTAAACATGGAATTCACAGTGAGTGAGTTCTGAGTGATTCTGCAATGCCTTTCCATAATTGGACTACATCAATTACAGACATGAAACTCAGTGGACTTCAAACCTCTGACACTGTGATCCAAAAATGTTTCACAGGCCACTGGCAAGATGAAGGCTGCAGAATAAGTCAATCGAGCCATTCTAGGAGATTTGGCTGAATTTTAAGAATAAGAAACAGTGAATAATTAGAGAGTACCTGTTATGCTGAGACACATCCAGGGTGAGAGGTAAATGTGATTCGCAGTATGACCTTGCTTTTGGAAAGTTTCTGGAAAATAATATGACTAGGTTTGTATGAGTTTTCCTACAGACAGAAATTAATCTTGGAAAATTGTGTGGATGTCACCTTTTGTGTACCTATTTCAATGGAATGCAATTCTGCAAACATTTATTAAGTATTTACTATGAGTGATACACTGTGTTGGGTGTTACAGAAGGTCTAAAGATGAAAAATAAAATGAAACTGTTTCTACAATGAAAACTCAATGCAATTTAACAACCCTTTAGGTGTGAGATGGCAGGCCCATCAGTTTTGAGAATCATGAGTTGCATTAAGGGAGGTGTAGTTAGCTTGAAGAATGTAAGAGCTCCATTATAATTGACCTTGGTCATATTGAATCAAGAATACTATATTCAATTCTGGGAACCATACTTTGAGAAGAGAATTGTCAAGCTGGAGAGCATTGGAGGAAGATAAGAGGCTTGAGTTTATCTCTTATGAGTTTCGGTTGAAGGAATGGGGAATGTTGTAACTGAATGAAAGAAGATGCAAAAGGCATCACAAATGTGTTCCAGTACTTGATGGGGTCACATATACAATAGGGATTAGGTTTGTTCAGCCTGATTTCAGAGATTAAGCCTATTGGATATAGATAGAAATTTCCTCTGAAATGATCTAAGATTAAAGTCAGGGAAAAACTCTATAAGATTTGACCCAAAATAGAATTGGTTGCTATGGGTGGAATCACATGTCTAGAGGCCTTTAAGTGGTGGTTGGATCTTTGTAGGTGAATTGGATAGAAGGCTCATTCATTTGGGGGCTGGACTAGATGGGTAATTAAGGTCTTTGCCAAGTCTGAGATTCTATGGTTATTATATAATTACATTACATAATTTACATTATATAATTTACATTCTTGATAACTCCTTTCACCCCATGCACTTCTCCTTGACTATAAATGTATTTACCCTGTTTTTTTAGTTATTGTCGATTATCATTAGAAGCTCTTCATGAAAGAAGGGGAATTTCAATGATTTCAATGAAACAACAAACATTTTTAAAGCCATTATTCATTGCCAGGTATGATGATGAACTTTGGGGATACAAAGAAAATCTGATAACCTGGCCCTGCAAGGAGCTTCTCTAACGAGGGAGACTTAAATAGGTATTGTACACACAGATGCATGCAGAGTAACTGGAGGCTGGGGTAGAGGAGGCAAGGAAAAAAATGGGGGAACCAGGAAAGGCTTGCTGCAGAAGATGGAATTTGATCTGAGTCTTAAAGGAAGCCAGAGATTCTAAGAGGCAGAAGTGAGGAAGGGGAAAAATGCAGATCTGAAGGCAACCATTCCTCTGGAAAGCTCCTCACACAAAGATTTGTATCTAGTACCTATGAATACATTGTTGTTAAATCAGTTAGTTTGAGGACAAGTTCCTTCAGGAGAATAGGCGTTTATAATGTCAAAGGGAGGAGGAAGAAATAGGTCCAGAGACGGTTCAGAGCACTCTCTGTTAAGTACTATAGGAGTCGATCCATCAGTCAACAAGTATTTATTAAGTTCCTACTATGTGTCTGAAATTAAAAAAAAGGCAAGAACCAACCCTGACCTCAAGAAGCTTACATTCTAATGTGCATATGTTTACATGCAATAGATACTAAATGAAAACAAAGCAATGTTGGGAGGGAGGATGCTGGGAGTTGGGAGACTAATACAGAAGGTGTCTTGAGCTAAGTCTTAAAAGGAAGAAGTTGAGTTGAGGAGGAAGGGAGAGAGCACTATAGTCAAGGGGGCACAACCAGTACCACATGGGCAGAGAAACGGTGTTGAGTGTGAGGGAAAAACAAACAAAAAACAACACGAAGGTAAGTGTGAATGCATTGGATATTAAATGAAGGAAAGCAAAATGTAAAAAGATTGGAAAGGTAGAAAGTAGATTACCTGTGAAGAGCCTTATATAACAAACTGAGGAATGGATGCAGACTTTAATTTCTTTAAATGTCACATCTGGTCTTTATGTTTTCACCTTAACCTCCTAAAAGACATTGTTTCCTTCTCAAAGAATAGCCCCAATAGTTTAAGACCACTGCCCCAGAGAAGTGTGTTACTCATGGAATGAATGAATGAATGAATGAATGAAACATTTATTAAGAGCTCTTATTATGGCACTGATACTAGGTTAAGTATTAGACGTACAGATAAATGCAAGGAAGCCAACAAGCACCTTGCCCTGTTGTGAATATTCAGATATAAAATGTGAAAGTCAGCTAGAGAAAGAAGGGGAAGAGTTACATATCAACAGCATGTTTTGGGAACAGCTAGATTTTTTTCAATTAAAATCATATTTTAATTATTAGAAACCTATTTTCTCTACCTTTCAAACCAATAACTACAAAAAGCAGGAAAGAAAAAAAAAACAAATATGTTTGTAACAAATGTATATCATCATGCACAACAAATGCCCTCTTTACTGTGTCTGCAATATAGATGCCTCATTCTGTACCTTAAGTCTACTACTTCTCTGTCAGGAAGTGGATAACATGCTTTATAATAAGGCTTTGGAATCATGAATGTGATCTGAAAGGCTGGATCTAGGCAAGGTAAAGTAATCATTAACCTAAGCCCAGGAACCCAGATACCATGTGCGAATAATTCAAGAAAATGTTGAAAGTTCAATGTATTTGGGGAGAGAGAGAGAGAGAGAGAGAGAGAGAGAGAGAGAGAGAGAGAGAGAGAGAGAGAGAGAGAGAGAGAGAACATGGGAATACTTCCTCTCCAACTTACTACTTGGGGGAACTTAATTATTTCAACCTCTCTCAGCTTCAGTTTCCTCTTCTGTAAAATAAGGAGCTTGGATTAGACCACTTTTAAAGTTCATTCCACTTTAAATCTTTGAACCTATACAATTTCATTATTTTCATGTTTAACTGAAAAGAGAATATCTTGTTTACGCAAGTACCATCTGTCTGTATATCTATCTACCTCTCTCTCCCTCTCTCTCTCTCTCTCTCTCTCTGTCTCTCTCTCCCTCCCTCTCTCTCAACATATCTATCTGTCTAATATTTATAGCCATTCAACTATTTTTAAAAACACATTGATTTTTGAGATATATGCATATACGTATATATAAACAGATATATGCATATATACATGTATATGTGTATGACTGTATATGTGTGTATAAGGTAAATGGTAGGTAAAAGAATGGTGGCAACTTTTGGCCCATTAACCATGTACATTGACTTAAAATCAGGGATATTGTCCTAAAATATATGAGAGGAAATACATGAGAAAAGTCCTTTGTCAGACCGTATGCCTTAATGATTGTTTCAGGAAGTAGAATTACAGCATCCACATTCCTATTAGCCAAAAATATTTTTTTCCTGGAACCTTTGGTTTAAACTCATTTCTATTTTGCTTCTAGTAGACATAAAAAGTCATATGTCTTTCTGACCAGTCAAAGATGGCCTTACAAAAACTAAAGTTAATAACCATCAAAAAACCCCAAATTTGAAATGCACAAGAGAACTTGAAAATTGTAGTACATAAATTCATAAACTTGTTATTTACAAATCTTTAATTTTCAGGTTGAGTACGACAATATCGTAGTATAAGTATTCTGGTCATTTCCATGTCACCTCCTGACCTGGCTCTTTTTTTTCTGTGTAGCTTCGTATTGTTGTAATCATCATCATAATTAATAATGATAATAATAATATAGTTAATGCTATTTTAAACTATATTTTTTTCTCTGAACCATTTCACTTCCTGTAAACATTACAATTAGTTTAGTATTCTTTATCTTTTGGATTTATATCTAAATATTTTCAAATGGATCTCTGATCTCCTCAGTGTGGGTATTCTTTCCCATGATACAAACTTCAACTCATCTAGCTCTTCCTGTTCTATATGACTCTTGCATATATCCTCCCATAAGTTACCAAGAAGAGATCTTTTCAGTGTGCTGACAATTGCCCGCATGTTCTGCTGACATAGCATAGCAGTGGAGTATGCAGACTTACCTTCATATGCCTGGCGCACTTTCTCCCTTTTCATAGTTTCCATCAATGACATTCATTGCTCTGTTTCCCCTTCGGAGCTCCAGGTATTATGTTGTAGCCTGCCTCTTGGCTCTATCACGTACTTTTCTCTTAACCTCTGGTGGATCCCCATAATCAGTTCTTCTGGGACTATGTTCCATAATTTTAAGTCATGCCATTTTCTTCTACTGTGATGGTTGAGTGTGACACAGTTTGCTCAAAAACTGGACTTTGGGTTCAAATCAATCGAATAAACATTTGTTATATGCCAGCTACGTACCAGAGATTGTTTTAAGACACAGAGATAAAAGACAAAGAGGAAACATTGCCTGCATGCCCAAGAATTTACATTCTACTTGGTTGTTTCCAGTTTGATGAATAATGTTGCTAGGGACATTTTTTGTATGAATAGTTTTGCTGTTTTTTTTTTCCTCCTTACTGGGAAGCTTTTCCTACTTAGGTTATCTTAGTACTTTCCCTCTACCTCTAATTTTGACAAGTCACTGCAGATTCCTCCCCTAGTATTATTTTACTTGACTTAGTCTATAATATTGCAATAAATTATATAAAAGTTCCCTTACCCTACCCCAATCCCACTCCCAATACCCATTTGCCACGTTGATGGTAACTGACTCCGAATTGCTTTGTAAACTTGGGGTCTGCAATGTCCCCTTGTCAAGGGTGTATTCTGTGGATATATTTCAGTGGGTCCGTGAACTTGGATGGAAAAATAATGCATATTCATTTTCATTAATCCCTAAATGAAATTTATCCATTCCTTCAATTATATTTTTTAAAATGTTCAGAGAAGAGCTCCATAGGCTTTATCTGACTGCCAAAGAGTTCAATAACGTCCCCAAAAGTTAAGAAACCTGGAAGAGGCTATGTCCCTTTTTACCAGAGTAGGGTATTTAAATTGAAAAGTATCAATATGTCAAAAGTGTAGCAATGTCTTGGGAGATGCCAAAGTCTTTAATCTTGGGAAGCCAGGTCACAATTTGAGAGTAATGACATTATCTGATTTAATTTCTCTTAAAATCCCCATGAGTAAAGAAGGCAGTATAGATAGAAACATCTCCAGCTTAGAAATGAGATCATTGGGTCTCAGGGTGCTTAAGAGACTTCCTTATGGACACACAGCTAATAGGCACCGAAAGGAAGATATGAAGCTTGGGCTTTTTGATTCCAGGCCAGGCGGTGTTTCTAATTGGCCACACAGACATCTCCAAGGGGAAGTTCATCAGGCTGAGGTAGAATTTAAATCCAAATGTCTGCTTAGTTCTGGTCATTTTAACCAGTTATACTTGGTTTTCTGTCCCAATCCTTCAGATTCTTTTCTTTGAACAATAGTCACCAGATGACTAATTGCTTCCATCATGGGTGCTGGTAAAAGTGCTTTGGAGCAGAAGAGTCGAGTTTAAGTCTGGTTTGTCACTTGACAGCTATGCGACCTTGGGCAATCACTTACTCCCTTCAGAATTTCCTTGGTTATAGGTTGAGGAATGTGGATTAGATGGTCCTACAGGCCCCATATAGCTCTGTTTTTCATACTGTTACACATTATCTGTAAATGACAATAAACACAACTCTCATTCTCTACATGTTTCTCTGTCTTTGTGTCTTTCTCTGCCTCCTTATCTCTCTCGCTGTCTGCATTTTCCTGTCTTTCTACTTATCTCTCTGTCTCTATCTCTGTCATACTGTCCCTGTCACTCTGTCCCTGTGTCTCTGCCTCTGTCTCTCTGTGTCTCTGTCTTTATCTCTCTGTATCTCTCTCCCCAACAAATAAGCAGTCCCATGAACAGAATTTCTACTTCTTTTAATGAGCTGAGAAAAAATGCATCTGCTTCAACTACCTCATCCTGTTGACATACTATTTTATATCAAAAGTAACAATTTTTTTCTAAAAAAGCAACTTTCTCAAAGAGGTTGCAACTTTTCTTTCCAATCTAAAACTTTTGCTTTTCTAAAGCAATTTCTAAAAGTATTGCTAATCTAAGAAAATCCAGAGTGGAGAGAATTGATAGCCTTAGGATGAGATAGGTTGCTTCCCATTGAAGACTGTCAAAAAAATGCTGGCTAGTCACTTTGGGCTATGTTTTAGAGCAGAAGTCTGAGGTGGAACCATAACTTAGAAGGATTTTTCCCAACTCTGAAATCCTGCATTTTTTTCCTTTGGCATGTATTTTTCCTGTACTTGTTTTAAATCAATTCTTACATGCTCTTGCAACATTCACAGCTCAAAGAACATCATGTTTTATGTTATAATGTCTCTGATGTATTCGGAAAAAAAGTTGCACACATTTGTATTGTTAAAAGTGATAAACATGTTGTTTGGATGAGATATGAGTTTCTGTTGCCATATTTTTCCAACTAAAAATATTGCTCACAAAATGGTTCTCTGCTGACTCCTTCTATTTGTAAGAGGAGCTTCCTTTCTAAATATCTGTCTTGTCTTTTACTATAGCTAGTGGCCAAGGATACACCCAACTTTCCTCTGACTTTTTGCGTCACTAGCTGACTGAGAGCCAGAATTCAGGGGCCACTTCGTTGTTTTGGCAACTGACTGGAGGATAGAATGGATTTGGAAAGACACAAGGCAAGGCTACCAATTATAAAGCTATTACAATGGAGTAGGTTAGATTTTATGAGGGAATGATCCTGATTTGTAAATGGAGAGAAGGGGGCTTGTGAAAGATATTTTAAAGATAGAAACAACAATATTTGGCAGTACATTAGAAATGTGGAGAGTGAAAATGAATAGCACAGGATGAAACTGAAGTTGCAAGTCAACTGGGTAGATGGTGGGAGGTTTGGAAGAGGAGAAGGTCCATGATGGGGGAGTTTAGATGAGTTCAGTTAAGAATATGTTGAGATTGAGATGCTGATGTAACATCTACTTTGTAATGTCCAAAAGGCTGTTGGCGATATGTGACTAGAGGTTGAGAGAGAAAAAGTCTGAATACAGATCTGGGAATCCTCTGCACAGACACAAAAGAAATTTGAAGGTTTATTGTGTAAATCATTAAATTTAGTTATTTCACTATCTCTAGATATTTGCACATCAATGGATTTATTTTGCTCTGACTAGTATGTACACATATTATATTCTGCTTCCCCTGCCCCTCCATAGAATATAAGATCCCTGAGAAGGAAGAACTCCCTCATTTTGTTTTACTTTGTATACCTGTTACCTAACCCAGCCCATCACAGATGGCCAACATTTAACATTTCTTGATTTAAATCACAAGCAAAACGTTTTTCTCGTTTTCTTCTCATTTTTCCCTCATGATACAATTCCAAACCAAATCATTTAATGCACAAAAAGCTAAAAGTAAATGCTGAGATTCATAAATATTGTGGATTTAGAGGTAATTACTGAGGAATATGCATTTTTTCATCCAAAATCTAGAGAGCTTCTAGCTTTATGGACAGAATGTGAGTATTAGCATTGTAGGATTTCAATCTAGGATATGCTTCAAAGGTTTTCTCCTCTCACTTCTCCTCCTTCCATTTATAGGGAAGGAGAGTGAGTCTGTGTCACTCACGTTAATATAGCTCAGCTAGGACATTGTGGCGCCAGGATTTGAGTGCCTTCCTCTGACTCCAATTGCTTTCTTCTCGACATTACAGCTCTTTGCCAGTCTAATTGGGAGGACAAAGAACTAGTTTGTTTTATAGAAAGCTCTCATTACTCAGAGTTGCCAATTTTCACAAGGTCACATGGAGAATCATGGAGCTGGATGTAAAATATTGTCTCAGGAGCCTTCCTTAGGAGACGTTGTGCCAGTAAGGCAAAATGGGCTTAGTTTAACCGGTGTGCTTAAGGAGTTTGGCTTTTGTTTGGTGAAAGTACTTTCACCTGTTAAACGCTAAGCCCCAGGCCCAAAGCCCTATCAGGTGTGAAACCCC
>JAQQSZ010013402.1:0-11763 GCA_028646595.1 Phalanger gymnotis | reverse complement strand
GCCACTTAATTCCTCCCACCAGGTGGACCTGAGGCCAGAAGCAACTGCAGCTGTAGTTCTGTAGCTTCCCCACCTCCGCTGCCCCCCGGGCAGTGGCCGAACAGCAAACTCTATCCCAGTCCCCAGCAGCTTCTCCCACTAACCTACTTTGTTGTCCTTGGTGTTTGTGGGTTGAGAAGTCTGGTAACTGCTGCAGCTCACTGATTCAGGGCACTAGGGCACACTCCACCTGGCTCCCAGTCTGGTCAGTCTGCACCGCCCATGCTGGGGCCCCCTCTGCTCAGCTCTGCTCCCCTCCGCTCCCATCTCTGTGCAGGATAGACCTTACCCAGAGACCATCCAGGCTGTCCTGGGCTAAAGTCCTGCTTCCCTGTGCTATTTTGTGGGTTCTGCAGTTCTAGAATTGGTTCAGAGCCATTTTTATAGGTTTTTGGAGGGACTAGTGGGGAGCTCATGCTAGTCCCTGCTTTCCAGCTGCCATCTTGGCTCCATCCCACAGTGAATTGGTTTTAAGTGAGGAAATGCTGTGCAAAGGCACTGGTTTCATTTTCTCCTCTGGGGCCATCTAGATCCAGTGGCCAGACGTAAATCAGGATGTAGTGGAACACCTTGGCATTTTCAACTAAGGAGAACCGGAGATGCCCCACCCCCCAAAGGATATGAACAAGCAGTTTTCAGAAGAAGAAATCAAGATTATCTATAGTCCAGTGAAAAAACTGTCTGTTTTTGATTAGAGAAAGGCAAATTACCTCCTACCTATCAAAAATGACAAATACTAGAGAAGATGAGAGAAAATAGGTACATTAAAGAACTGTTAGTGGAATAGTAAACTGGTCCAACCATTCTGGAGAAAAATTTTGAACTATACCCAAAGGGCTATAAAACTGTGCATACCCTTTGACCTGGTAATACCTCTACTACATTTTTACCCCAAAGAGGTCAAAGAAAAAGGGAAATGACCCCTATATACAAAAAAAAATTATAGCAGCTGTTTTTGTGTTGGCAAAGAATTGGAAATTGAAGGGATGTTTATCAGGGAATGGCTGAATAAGAATGTAGCATATGACTGTGACAGAGTACTACTGCAGTATAAGAAATGATAAAGGGGTAGTTTCAGAAAATATGAAAAGAAAAGAACGCAAGACTATATGGACTGATGCAAAGAGATCAGTGTGCACAGTAACAGCAATGTTGTAATGATTGTGGGCTACTCCAATCAATGTAATGATCCAAGGCAATTCCAAAGGACTCGCAATGAAAAAATTCTATCCACTTCTGGAGAGATAGCTGAAGAAGTCTGAGTGAGTGCAAATTGAAGAAAAATTTTCTCACTTTATTTTTTTGCTTTTTTGTGATATGGCTAATATAAAATACATTTTGCATTATTTCACATGTATATTTGAAAAAAGGATATGGAAGATCATGCTGGAGATTTAGAGCTGGAAGGCATTATGTTATAGACCTATTTACATATACTTTTTATAAGTAAAAGAGATAATACCAAAAACAAAATAAAAATTTGTAGATTGAGGTATGACTTTAAAAGGAGCATCATTTTGACAGAGGAAATTTAGGGAATTGTGACGTTTCTTTATATGAATAAGGAGGCTCTTATTTAAAAATCATTGATGTTGATAGGAACCAGTATAGGTATTTGAGAGAAGAGCCTGCTGTGATAACCTGAGGAGAAAAATTAAAGACAGAGCTAGAGGACAAAAATCTATTCTATTGAGACTGTGGAAGTTAGAGGCAGCCAGCTGACATAATGCTTCATCTGGTGCTTCCTGATTGGTGGCAGAAAGAACTGACTTAATTGTCCAAGAGCTTCAATGACAGCTATTGCCTTTCAGTACTACCTAGAATTAGAGAGAAGTACTGTTGTAGCTCTCACATTACCTGTGGCTTATTAAAGTAAAGCAGAGGGGACTTTGTAGCTGCTCAGTATTCCAATTCATTTACCAGATTTGTTTGCCTGATTTAAGGACACAATCTGGGCTGTTTCTTGTAGCTCTGTTTTGATCAGACAATATGGTGTCCAAGTGAATGAGTAATTGCCTGGGCTGGTTTTTATAGATCAAAGATACACAGTTGGATGAGCTTAGGAGTTAAATGACTTAAAGAGAACTTCTATTCGCAGCAAGAGGCAAGACTTTCTAACTGCCCATTTTAAGGGCATTATACAAGTCTGCAAATGTTATGAATGACAGAAGGAAATTTGACTCACTAAAATGTGATGAGGACCAATATGGAAGCAGTGATCAAAAAAGCAATTTGATGTGGTGTACAAGCACCTGAACAGATTAATGGCATCAAAGACTATAGTTTACTGTCATTAGTTACCTGAAGATATGGGTTTTCCTCCTTCATGTGTTTCTCTGACATGTCTCTGTAAGTATGATAATTCTTCAACAAAGACATTTAGTACATTAGTAGAAATGTATGATGCAGATCTATACATGCATTGTGATGAATTTAATATTTATACATCGATTTTAACCTGAGAATTGGAAAGGATAATCTAATAGAAAGACCTGTGTTCAATGTCACCCCCTGAAAATCAGAAGCTGTGTGACTCTCGACAAGTCACATACCGTCTTTATGCCTCAGTTTCCTCATCTGTAAAATGGGGCAATAATGACACCTGCCTTTCAGGATTGTCATGTGAATGAAATAAGATATTTATAAAGTGCTATGTGGGCAGCAAGGCTGTGCAGTGGATATATAACCAGGCTTGGGAATAAGGAGGATTTATCTTCCTAAGTTCAAATCTGTCCTCCGATAGCTGTGTGATCCTGGGCTAGTCACTCATTCCTGTTTGCCTCAGTTTCCTTATTCATAAAATGAGGTGAAGAAGAAAATGGCAAATCACTCCAGTATCTTTGCCAAGAAAACCCCACATAGGATCATGAAGAGTTGGACATGTCTGAAATGACTGAACACCAACACCAACAACAAAAGCAGAGTGCTAGATAAAGGCTAGTCATTGTTATCAAATAACTAATGAAGTATGTAGACCAATCATACCATTTTGGTATTTTAAGGGCACAAAATGAGAACTAAGCAATATAAGAAAGTGCAGAATTCTTTATTTTATTGTGCAATGTGTCTTTATTTTTGATCCTTTTTGTCATGAATTTGAGTGGTGTGATTTCATGGGCTTACAACATTCAAATATCACATATGGGGCAGGGTTAAAAAGAAGCCAGACTTCAGGAAAAGGGCAAAAGTCTGCAAGGTGTACATTTGGATCCCTCCCAAGAGGCTGGTGAGGTCTTTTAAAAATCTCTAGGTCCTCATCCAAAGTCAAGCAGCAGCATCCTGTGTGGAAACAGGCTGAGAGTGAGACAATATTTGCCCCCATCAACATTATTTTCAGATTCTTGATGGTGATAAAACACAATGGAGTTCCTGGTCATGATTAAACTGAGACAATAGGATAACATACCATTACCAGAATGATATTCTTGTAGTAAAATACCAGAATAATGTTCTGCTATTTATTAGAAAGCATGCCTAATCTATTGGGCAGGACATTAAACTTGGAACCAAAGATCTGGCTTCAAATTTAAGTGCTGTCAGTTAGTGCTTAAGTAACCTTGGACAAGTCATTTTATCTCTATGAGACCCAATTCCTTCATCTACAAAATGAAGATAATCATAACTGCATTAATACCTTACTGCAGTGCTTCAAGGGTAATGACTGGTATTGCTAGTATGCTAAGATTTGCAAAGAACTTTACCTACATTATTTCACTTGAACTTCATAATAATGCTTTGAGGTAAGTACTATAAGCATTATTATCTCCCTTTAATGGATAGGGAAATTGAGGCACAGAGAGGTTAAATGATCACATATATAGTAAGGCCAAATTGGGATTCACATACAAATGTCTCCTACATTTAAGTCTAGCATCCTTTTGACTAAAACACCTTGCCTCAACCGTGACTACATGTAGAATGCACTTTGTAAACTTTAGAGCACTAGGTAAATGGAAATGATCCTTATTTTCCCCAGTCTTATTTATTGAACAAGTTTTATTTATCTATGAAAGTAATACCTCTGAGACTCAAAATTCTAGAAATCTTAACTATTTGGAACATAGAGGTTAGCCTAGAAGTAAGCAAAAAAAAAAAGGAGAAAACCCTCTGGGTGATTAGAAAAATAGCTGTTACAAAGCCCATGCACTTTATTACACAGGCATGGAATCCCCCTCAGGCCAAAGAATATTGACTTGGAATTACGTCTACAATTAAGATGACTAATTTAAGAAGTTTGATTACGTAGTTTCCCCTGGCAACATTCAGTTTTTCTGCTGGATTCTGGCATATTGAGAAATAATAGGAAACAGCCCATGAGGAGATAGAAGAAGCAACACTTATAACAGTGCAGTATGCTGAGGACGTTCAGTGTGGGGGCAAAGTCTTTCATGTGGCGATAATGCCTGTGGACCCTAGTGTAGTTCCAAGACAATTATTGATGATGACAATTACAGATGCAATCATGAGTCATCAAGTAAAAGTTTCTTGCCTACTGTATTCTGTTTAATAAGGCAGGGGATATATAAATACACTGTAGGAGGCTTTTCTTTGAAATTAATAAAAATGGAAATAAAGTTTGGCATTCAAAGAAGCAAGCTTATCTTTCTAATTAAATGGAGTCACTCTAATATAGTTCCTGATATATAATGTACTCACTTTTTATTGGCATCACTTAATGACAAAATAGGGAGAGATTTGTAAGTCACTGTTTGCTTGGAGAACAATGGCACTATTTTTTTTTACAACCAAGCTCTCATATTTGTCAGTTCTCTTGATACAAGTTTAAGCCTTGAGCAATCTCTGCAAATGATTTGTTTAGTTTTTAGTCTTTTCCTCAAGGCATTTGGCCCTTGGGCTTATAATTCTTCTGGTTGGTTCATATTACTTTCCATCCTCTTCTTAGACTCTTTTTTTTAATATTCGGGAAAGTAATTTGCGCACATAACAAGAAGACAGAACTCATTGAATAAGATGCTGATATTGGGAAAGATTGAAGGCAAAAGGAAAAGGGGATGGCAGAGGATGAGGCAAATAGATAGTGTCATGGAAATAATGAACATGAGCTTGGACAAACTTTGGGAGACAGTGGGGGATAGAAGGGCCTGCCATGCTATGGTCCGTGGGATTACAAAAGGTCAAACACAACTGAGCAAATGAACAATAACAACACTTTCATATTTCAGTCCCATTTACAGTCATCTTGGCCACTGGTCAAAACTGGTGTTGTCTTGATATTCATCTGTCTTTTCAGCTTGACTAGTATCTCCTTGGTACTACATTAAAAACAAACAAACAAATAAACAAAAATTTATTTTCTTAATAGTTCTACTTTGACCTTAGCTTCAAGGCATTTTTTTAAGAGCTGGACCTTTCTAGTCCCTATTCTCTCAAAGTGTTTTTTTTTCCTTTTTTCCTCTTCATTTCATTTTTTTTCATTTCCACTGCAAGTCTTATCTGACTACATGGGACATTTGAAGCTTCTCTTGAAAAAAAAGACCTCCAGGGGACATTTTCTCTACCAGTCTTTGGGGTAATAAAAATCTTTATCAGAATTAATGGGAAGATTGACATGGTTTTGATTGCAATAGGATGAATGTAACTTTTAGGGTTTGAAAGAGGCTTAAGCAATCACATAGAATAGGAAACTGAGGCTCCAAGAACTATTCTAGTCATTCATTTAGTTACTGGCAGAATTATTATTAAAACTGAAAACTCACAGTTCAGTGGTCTCTCTGCTTTATTTCTGTCCCAAGTAGCATGCCAATATGTTATTAATTACTAACAAAATATTGTCACATGGCAAATATTAATTTTATTAAAGTACAAGAAAGATCCTTAAATATTACCTATGACTAGTCTAATGTATGATAGGAAAATCTAGATGCTGAAATGAGTAGAAGTGAAGGTTATAGAAAATGAAATTGTATTACACACCTTTAGCTCAGTACTGCTGTTCTGCCAGATATCTCTGCTGTCTCCTATGCAATTATTTAGATTTCTGTGTGATATTCACTCAGGCCTACTTTATGCCTCTTTAGCATCTAGCTCAAAAGATAGCATCACTAATTCTCATTTGGACAAAGCCCAGAGCCCTTTTACAGTTAACATTTTTAAAAGACAATTTTCTCTCAATTCCATGTATTCTCAGAACCAAATGTGAGTGGGTGGGGCTCAAAAATATTGATGGATAAAACTGTTTGATCATCCAGAGAACTTGCTTAGTGGGAGAGAGACTTTAGAAGTGAAGGAGTTCAATGCAACTTAACAGCAAGGGAGTGTCCATGGCAACCAGCTTCCAGGTTTCCTTGGTGATACTGTATTTTGGCTGTAAGCCAGGAAAGAAAATACATTGGAATAAAGTCCAAGACACAAAGTCAAATGCCTTCTTTTAAATACAGAGTCAGGTTGCTGCAAGACATTTACAATGCTCCATAGCATATGTTTGTGGTAGTGGTGGTGGAGTATATCTGTCAATCTGTCTTCCAACAAAATTCCACAAAACTCTTGGATATTAGGATAGCTCTACAATAAGGATTCATAATAGAAAATAAATTGCAGTCAATCACAGTACAATTTATAAATCTGTTTGACTAAACACTCTATCAACCTCTCCCCTCATGTTTCACACATGCACACACACACACACACACACACACACATGCACACACACATACATACATACATATGAATAAATAAAAGATAATATACTGAGAAAAAAATGGAAAAATAATCTCTGACAAAGACTTAAGTTGAGGGAAAAAGCTGATAGAGATGAAAATAAGGGCCCTTAAATTCTTAAATTAAAAATTTCAGACTGTTTTTGTCTTTTAAAATAAAATAAGGATGTCTAGGAGCCAAGATGGCAGAGTAAGCTGTAATTTGCAATATCGCATTTTCACCTCCATAGTTCCCTCAAACAAATCCTAAAACAGCAGAACCAGCAAAAAGATGAGGTGAAACATTCTTTTAGCCCAAGAAATTTGGAAGCTCCAAAGGAAAGATCTGTCTCACTCCAGTAAAAGGGGAACACAGTCCAAGACAGGAAGTGTCCCAGAAAGCTAGAAGCAAGCTCCACCTCAGCAAAACAGTGGGAGATCCTGAGCCTCAGTGTGGTGCGCCAGGCAAACACCAATACCAGGCCTTCCCATGTGCCTCAGCATAGCCAGGAGAATTGGCCAACCTTGGTGCTGAGAACCACCATGTGCTTCAGCATAGCCCTGGGCAAACAGACAGCCACTAGGCCAGACCACCATGTGCTTCAGTATAGCCCCAGGGAAATGCATAAACCCTGTCAGCTCTCCAGATACCAGCACTAGGACCCTGGCTCAACAAGTAAGCTGTCAGACCCCTACTGACTGTGGCAATGCCAGCCAACACCCACCACACCCACTCAGCACATCACCAGACACAAAGTTTCCTCATGCCTCAGGGCAACATCAGTGTAGCACCAGGTAAACAGCAGTACCTGCAGCCCCTGGCACAAGAAACCTGAGACAGTGCCCTTTTCATCCCAGGAGCAGAACTCAAATTTAAAAGAAAGAAAAGGTCAAATAAGATGAGCAGAAAACAACAAAAAAGATGCTGACTATAGAAAGTTATTTTGGTGACAGGGAAGATCAAGGCACAAACTCAAAAGAGGACAACAATATCAAAAAAAACCTATGGGCAAACCCCCAAGCAAAAGCAGGAAGTGGTCTCAAACCCAGAAAGAGCTCATGAAAGAGCTTAAAAAGTAGCTTAAAGATCACATAAGTGAGGTAGAAGAAAAACAGGAAAAGAAATGAGCTATGCACAAAAATTGTGAAAAAAGACTCAGCAGCTTGGAAAAAGAAAGCAACTGCTTCAAAAGTAGAATTGGTCAAATAGAAAAGGAGATACAAAAATCCACTGAAGAAAGCAACTATCTAAAAAGTAAATTGGCCAAGTAGAAAAGAAAGTTCAAAAGTTAACTGAGGAGAACATTTCCTTAAAAGTTAGAATTGGGCAAGTGAAAACTAATGACTCTATGAGACATTAAGAATAAATCAAACAAATGTAAAAAAAATGAAAAAACAGAAGAAAATGTAAAATAACTGATTGGAAAGACAACTGGCCTGGAAAATAGATCCAGGAGAGACTCCTTGAACTACCTGAAAGCCGTAATCAAAAGAAGCACCTGGACAGCATCTTTCAAGAAATTATCAAAGAAAACTGCACCAATATTTTGGAACCAGAGGGCAAAACAGGTACTGAAAAAAATCCACTGATCACCTTAGGAAAGAGATATCAAAATAACAACTCCAAGGAACATTATAGCCAAATTTCGGAACTATCATGTCAAGGAAAAATACTACAAGTGGCCAGAAAGAAACAATTCAAATATCAGGGAGCCATAATCAGGATCACGTAGGACATAGAAGCTGCAATGTCAAAAAATCAGAGGTCATGGAACATGATATTCCAGAAGGCAAAGGAGCTAGGACTACAATCAAGAGTCACCTACCTGGTGAAATTAAACATAATACTTCAAGAGGAAAAAAAATGGTTATTTAATGAAATGGAAGGTTTTCAAGCTTTCATGAAGAGAAGACCAGAACTAAGGAACAAAAACAAAAAATTGACCTCCAATATCAAGACCCAAGCAAAGCCTAAAAAGGGGAAAAAAGTGAAAAGAAAACAAAAGGGATTCAATGGAGCTGAACTGTTTACACCCCTACATGTGAAGATGATACTTGCAATTGTTAAAAATTGTACCATAGTAGTACTAGAAAAAATATACATAGACAGAGGGTGCAGGTACAATGTGAATTGTAGGGAAAAACATAAAATATTTAAGGAATGAGAAAGAGGAATACAATGGATGTAGAAGGAAGGGAGAGGTAGGATGGGGTCACATGAAGAAGCATGAAAAATCTATTATAGTGGTGGGGGGAAGATGGGAGTGTGGCATCACTTGAACTTTACTCTGATCAATATTGGCTAAAAGAGGGAATAATATACACAATCAATTGAATATAGAAATGTATCCTACCTGACAGGAAGGCAAGAGAAGAGGAGATTAATTAAATGTGGGTGGGACTGACAGAAGAGAGGGCAGACTTGGGTAGCAGTAGACAGAAGCAAAACACTGTCAAGGAAGGAAAAGGTGATAAGAGAGAGACGACAAATATGAGGAAAAATAAGATGAAAGGGAATACACAGCTAGTAATCATTACTGTGAATGTGAATGGGATGAACTTTCCCATAAAACAGAAGCAGATAGCAAAGTGGATCAAAACCAGAATTCTACAATATGTTCTTTACAAGAAACCCACTTGAAGCAGAGAAATACACTCAGAGTAAAGGTAAGGGGCCGAAGCAGAATCTTTATGCTTTAGATGAAGTAAAAAAAAAAAGGAAGAGTAACAATCCTGATCTCAAACATAGCAAAAGCAAAAACAGACCTAATTAAAAGACATAAGAAAAGGAACTACATCTTGCTAAAAGGTACCATAGACAATGAAGTAATTTCAATACCACACATATATTGACTGAGTTGCGTAACATCCAAATTCTTCAAGGAGAACATAGGTGAGTTATGGGAAGTTATGAGTATAGCAAATTATACTCATGGGTCAAACTATACTTGACTGTCCCCTCACAGAACTAGACCATTCCAATGAAAAAATAAACAAGAAAGAAACTAAGGAGGTAAATAGAATATTAGAAAAGTTACATATGGTAGACCTTTGGAGAAAAGTGAATGAGAACAGAAAAGAATACACTTTTTTCTCAGCAGCATATAGCACCTTCACAAAAACTGACCATGTATGAGGGCATAAAACCCTCAAAATGAAATGCAGAAAGGCAAAAATATTAAATGTATTCTTTTCAGATCAAAGTGCAAAAAAATATATTCAACAAAAGACAGTGGAAATATAGATTAAAAATTACTTGGAAACCAAATAATCTAATCCTAAAGTAGGTCAAAGAACAAATCAAAGAAACAATCAACAAAAAAAATTAATAATTTCATTAAAGAAAATTACAACAATGTGACAATATACCAAAATGTATGGAATGCAGCCAAAGCAGTACTTAGGGGAAATTTTATTTCTCTAAATTCTTGCAGTGAAAGCAGATCAATGAATTGGGCATGCAACTAAAAAAAAAAACTAAATAAAAAATAAAAGAACAAATAAAAAATCTCCAATTGAGCACCAAATTGGAAATCTTGGATGTCAAAGGTGAGATTAATGAAGTTGAAAGTACAAAATACTATTGAGCTAATAAATAAAACTAGGAATGGATTTTATCAAAAAAAAAATCAGTAAGATAGATAAGCCATTGGTCAAAATTTGATTTAAAAAAAGAAGAAAGAAGAAAACCAAATATCTTGTATCAGAAAGGAAAAGGATGAAATCACCAGCAATGAAGAAGAAATTAAAGCCATCATTAAGAAATATTTTGCCCAATTTTATGCCAATAAATCTGACTACCTAAGCAAAATTAATGAATATTTACAAAAAAATATAAATTACCTAGATTAAAGGATGAGGAAATAGAATGCCTAAATAACATCATATTAGAAAAAAGAAACTGAACAAGACAGTAATGAACTCCCTAAGAAAAAATCCCCAGGGCCAGATGAATTTACAAGTCAATTCTACCAAACATCTAAAGAACAATTGATTCCAATACTATATAAACTATTTGAAAAATAGGCAAAGAAATAGTTCTACTAAACTCCTTTTATGATACAAATATGATACTGATATCTAAACCAGGAAGAGCTAAAACAGAGAAAGAAAATTATAGAATAGTGTCCTTAGTGAATATCAAATGCTAAAATTCTGAACAAGGAAGAGCTAAAACAGAGAAAGAAAATTATAGAATAATTTCCTTAATGAATATGAAATGCCGAAATTCTGAACAAGGCTAAAATTCTGATAGAAATATATCACAAAGATTATACACTATGACTAGATGCAAAATATACCAGGAATATAAATATTGCTATATTATTAATTATATATTACATATAGCATATATAGCATATAATATAGTAATTATATTGTGACTTAAATTATTATTTTGTATCACTACATATAATATCATATATCAATTTGTGTTATGTATTATATTATTATTAATATAAATATTAAAAGAACTATCAACATAATTGACCATATCAACATAAAAATCAACAGAAATAATATGATTACATCAATAGATTCTGAAAAAGCTTTTAACAAAATACAGCACCATTCTAATTAAAAGCACTAGAGAGCATAGGAATTAGGAAGCATTCCTTAAAATGATAAGTAATTATCTATCTAAAATCATCAGCAAGCATAATCTGTAACGGGGATAAGATGCCCATTATCATCACTATTATTCAGTATAATACTAGAAATATTGGCTACAGCAATAAGAGAAGAAAAAGAAATTGAAGGATTTAGAACAAGCAATGAGGAAACAAAACTATAACTCTTTGAAGATGATATGATGTTATACTTAGATAATCTTAGAGAATCAACTAAAAAAACTTGAAATAACAACTTTAGCAAAGTTGGAACATATAAGATAAACCCATGTAAATCATCAGCATTTCTTTATATGACCAACAAAGCCAAGCAGCAAGAGATAAAAAGAGAAATCCCATTTAAAATAAGTGTAAACAACACAAAATATTTGGGAGTCTACATGCCAAAACAAACTCAGAAACTATATGAATACAATCACAAAACATCTTTCACACAAATC
>JAQQSZ010013401.1:0-11764 GCA_028646595.1 Phalanger gymnotis | reverse complement strand
GATAAAAAAGGGGGGATGATAGAAGGGAGGGCAGATGGAGGTGGAGGAAATCAAAAACACTTTCGAAAAAGGACATGGTCAAGGGAGAAAATTCAATAAAGGTGGATAGGTCAGGAAGAAGCAGAAAATAGTTAGTCTTTCACAACATGAGTGTTGTGGAAGGGTTATACATAACGATACGCATGTGGCTCATGTAGAATTGCTTGACTTCTTGGGGGGGGGAAGGGAAGAGGGGAGAGAATTTGGAACTCAAAGTTTTAAAAAATAGATGTTCAAAAACAAAAACAAAAAAGTTTTTGCATGCAACTAGAAAATAAGATACACAGGCAATGGGGCATAGAAATTTGTCTTGCCCTACAAGAAAGAAAGAGAAAAAGGGATGGGAGGGGAGTAGGGTGACAGAAAGGAGGGCTGACTGGGGAACAGGACAACCAGAATACACACCATCTTGGAGTGGAGGGGAGGGCAGAAATGGGGAGAAAATTTGTAATTCAAACTCCTATGAAAATCAACGCTTAAAACTAAATATATTAAATAATAAAAAAGAAACAAACTTTGTAAATATAATAAATATGAGCTGCTGTAATGATGATTATTATTAATCCTCCCTCCCACAAAAGAATGGTGAGGTAGATAGTTCAAATATCATTATCTTAACCTTAGAAGTGAGACCATTAAAACTGGAAGTGGTTATGTCCTCCCCAGAGTCACATATATAGAATGTGAGAGCAGCAACTTGAACCTAATTCTTGGGACTTCACATCAAGTGCTCTTTGCACCACTGTAGGCAGACTTCCTGTGGTATTCAGAAGGAGGACATTTGCAATAGGTACAGTGTGGTCTATATTGAAAAGATAGCATCAGAGGTCCCTTTGCATTTTCTGGGTGATGTGTCATAATTAGGATGGGACATTGACAAGATAAAGTACATTGTAGGAGGAGCCAACAATACTGAAGGGTCTGCAAGTTCTGTAATAGTAAAGGAGAAAGATAAAAGAACAACAGGGGCAAGAGGAAGATAGGAATCCAAAGAATCCAAAACCCATGGAAAGTAAGAATGTGACGAGGGAAAAAGAGAGGGAGAAAGGGAGAAGGTGGATCTACGGAAGATGGAAATTTCTATAGAGAAATATTCTCCATTAAAGATAAAGAAACTCCCCCAAAGTAGTGCTTTCAATTTTGTTCTAAACATATCTTTACAGATCCACACTCCCCAAAACCTTAATTGGAGTTGGGTAAAAATACTGTTGTACTAGGATGTTTACATTTAAAAGAGCACAGCTAGCACTTCCAGTCCTTCTGCAATATAGAAATGAATGAGGTTATCATCTAGTTAGTAAAAATACATAGTTAACACAGGAAGCTACCAGATGGTGGCTCCACCCCTGTCCTCAAACGCTGTATTTCAAGTGACCTTCTACCTAACCTGACCTACCACTATTTCCTCCTAACATCAGTGGCCTCTCTGTGTTACTAGTTCTCTGCCACACAAATTAAGATCACATCTTATATAGTTGTGTATAGTATATAAGTAGCTATTTATTGCATTTTCTCTTCCCATCATGTAACTGAAAATTTCACTGCCAGAGAAAGAACTGATGAACTCTGAGAGCAAATAAAAAGTATCATTTTTTCACTTTCTTTTTCTTGGTTGTTTTTTGTGCAACATGGCTAATATGGAAATATGTTTTGTATATTTTTTCATGTATAATTGATGTCATATTGCTTGCCTTCTCAGTGCACAGGAAAGGGGCTGCAGGGAGGGAGAGAATTTTGAACTTTTTTTTAAATAATGTTAAAATAAATAAAGACTAAAGAACAGAAATGAAAAGAACATGTAAGACCAAGGTATTATATTTTAAAGATGATACTACAAGAGTGGAGGTTAATATTTTACATTGCAAATATATTTACCAGTATCCCATGGGTTCATTCTCCTCATGAAAAGTACAAGATTCTGTAGATATTTCTTTCTTTTTCAAATCCTAAATTCTTGCCCAATTTTATAGCAATTAATAACAGTAACATTCACATTTCAGGAGCCTCATGGGAATCTGCTATATTAATAGAGCTATAGCTTCCTAGAATAAGTAGTTGGTAATAGTCCTGCTATACTTTCCCCCAGTCAGATAATATCTGAAGTATAATATTTGTTGCTAGACATCATTTCTTGTAAAGTGGGATGATCAGATGAAGAATATGCAGAAGAGGGCAAAGAAGATATCCTTAAGTTCGTGCCATATAAGGATCAGTTGTCCATATTGGAGGTGGTTGGCCAGAGGAAGTAAGAGAAAACCAGGATGTACAATAATTTTGGAAAGAGTACTTTCAGTTGAATGATGATGTCAGAAGCCAAGTACAATACAAATATAACATTATCTTTGAGTACTTGAAGGTGGAAGAGGCATTAGAAATGCTTTATTGGGCTATGAGGTAGGAACAGCAGTCGAAAGTTGCACAGAAGGAAATTTAGCATGATGGCAGAAAAGAAATCCTTGCTAATGATCAGAGCTAACAAAAGTTGAATTGTCTGTCTCTGGAGGCAGTGGGCTCCCTCTCATTGAGAGTCTCCAACCAAAGACTAGATAGGGACAATATTCTGCTCACACTCTGAAGATAAAGCTGGGAACAAACAGTAGGAATTGAAAAGGTGGAAATTTAGTCTTGATGCAGGGAAAAAGCAACAACAATAATACCACCACCTACAAATATGTCTTAACAATTAGAGTTGTCCATAAGGAGAATGGGCTTTCTCAGGAAGTACTATGCCCCAACTCACTGTAGGTCTTCAGTAAGAGGCTAGTTCAATACTTGCTATATATGTTGTACAGAGCACTATTGTTCAGGTATGGTCTGGACTAAATAGTCACTAAGGTATCTTCCAATTCTCAAATTCTCCTGTCCTTGACATAGCTTTTCTGTTTTCCATGATTTCAAATATATGTGGGGAAGACACTCAGTTAAAATCTAAGGAAATTCAAGACCTTTGAAACTATAGCTCTCAAAGGAATTGTTCTTTACATGTGAACTTAATTACACAAATAAATGTAAGAGTACATTTTTTTGTTTTGAATCCCCGCTTTACTTTTAAAATCTAGATTTTTGCCTATACATGTGCATTTGGTCCCACCTTCTCCTATCTTGTCCAGAAGACTACATTCTCAATAAACCTACCTGTCTTCTAAATCTTCAACAGATTACTATTTCCTGATTCCTTTTCTTTTGCCTTTAAAGATGGCAAAATCTCCCTATCCTTACAAAAAAAACCCTGCAGTATTTCCTATATTTCATAAAAAATATTGTTTTATGTGCCTCCTCTCCTTCTTAACTAAGCTGTTCAAAAAATCTCTCTATTCTCACTAACTCCAGTTCTTTTCCTCTCATTCTTCAATCATTTGTAATGTAGCTTCTGACATTATCATTTACTCAAACTGCAACCTCCAAAGTTATGAAACATCTCTTAGTTGTCAAAGCTGACGGTATTTTATCAATAGTCATATTCTTGACCTATGTCTTTCAATTGACTCTGTTGACCACCTTCTCTTCCTAGATAACATTGTCCTGTCTAGTTTCTCATAATACCTCATGATCTCTCCTGGTTCTCCTCCTATTTGCACTGTCTTTGTCAGTCTCCATTGTTAGCTTATCATCTATATCATGTCCCTTAATTCTATGTGTTCCTCAAGGTTATTTCCTAGGCCTTCTTTTCTTCTCCCTCTGTAATCACTCTCTTGGTAACTTCATTAACTCCCATATGTTTACTAATTACCATTATATAAATGCTCCCAGATATATAAATCCAATCAATCAATTAACATATATTAAATAACTACTATGTGCCAGGAACTGTGTAAAGTGTCAGGGACACAAAAAAGGGCAAAAGACAGTATCTGCCCCTGAGGAAATTGCTATGTAATGGAGGAGGAAAAAATGCTATATACAGGAAAAATAGAAAATAATTAACAGAGGAAAGACAATAAAATTAAGAGGTATTGAGGAAGGCTTCCAGTAAAAGATGGGATTTTAGTTAGGATTTAAAATAAGCCAGAGAAGTCAGTAGTTGCAGCAGAAAGGGGAGAGAATTCCAGGCATGCAGGACAGTCAAAAAAAATGTCCAGAGTCAAGAGATGGAATATATCGTTTGTGGAACAACTAGGAGGCTAGTGCCACTGTATCAACTAGTACATGAAGGGGGTAAGTTGTAAGAAGACCAAAAAGGTCTTAGCTTATGTAGGGTTTTGAATGCCAGAGTATTCTGTATTTGATCCTAGAGGCAATAGGTAGTCATTGGAGTTTATTGAGTAGGTAGGGTAACATAGCCCCTACACTTAGTAAAATCTCTTTGGTGGCTGAATGGAAGATAGATTGGAGCATGGAGTGGTTTGAGGCAGGTAGAGGAACAAGGAATCTATGAAAATAGGCTAGGAGTGAGGTGATGAGGACCTGTGCTAGATTAGTAGCAATGTCAGAAGAGAGAAGGGAGCATATTAGCAAGACAGTGCAAAGATGAAATCAACATGTCTAGCAGTCCAGATCCCATCTCTCTGCTCAGTGCCAAGCCTGTATCACCAAATATTAATTGGATATTTCACTTTGGATGTCCCAGAGATATCTCAAATTCATCACATGTAAAACATAACTCATAATCTTTTCAGTCTACTCTGCCTTCTTCCAAACTCCTCTGTTGCTCTGTAAGTTCCTGGAGAGCAGGGATGGTCTTTTGCTTTTCTTTGTCACTTAGTACAGTTCCTGGTATCCAGTAGGTGCTTAACAATACTATTTGAAAAAGTAGTAATTCTTTCTGTATTTATAGATGCACTTGTCTTCTCTCATTAGCATATAAGCTCATTGTATTTAGGGATTGTTTCATTATTTGAACTTGTTCAACCAGCAACTAGCAAAGTGCATGATACAAAGTATGTAATTAATAAATGTTCATTGATTAATTGAGTAAACTGTCATGGCAGCTTTCTTGAAAGAGTAAAGTCAAGAAAAAGGGATGGACGTGAACATAGCATGGATCACAAATGAGATAATTCGGAGTACCCTGTCCTTTGACATTCCCTTTGTGAAACTAAGCTAAAGTACATACCCCTTCCATGGAAGATTTGCTAAGAAAAGTGCTAAATTCTATCAGCAAGCAAAAGGAGTCAATGCTCTTGCAGGTCTGTTTGGCCCTAAGTAGTGTGGAAGCAGGGCCTACTGCTTCATTACAGTACTAGAAATGGAAAGAAACAGAAAGATAATATAACAAAGTCAAGTTTGAAATAAAAAAAATCCCAGGAAACTCCCTCTACTAATGCAGGTCATGCTTTCTTAACAACTTCGTCTTAAAGAGTAACCTATAGCATTGAGAGGTTTCTGGTCCTAACCGAGGTCATACAGTCCATACGGTGTCAGAGGAGAGGCTTAAATTTAGGTGTTCTTAGCATGTAGGTTTCCACATCTTTACACGTTACACCACGACGCCTCTTTATAACACATTATGAAATTATAAATCAATCAATAAACAATACTCTATGAGTACTTCTTCGTGCAGATCCCTCCAAAGGATACAAATAAAATAAGACTTAGTCTCTGATATCAAAGAATTTATATTGCGGAGCAAGAGATAAGGTACACGGCCAGAAAAAAAAAGGTAGCTAACAATATAGAGGCAGCTAGGTGGCAAAGGGAATTCAGCCCTGGGCCTGGAATCAGGAAGACCTGAGTTCAAATCTGGTCTCAGATACTTATCGTGTGATACTGGGTAAGTCACTAAACCTCTGTTGGCCTCAATTTCCTCAACTATAAAATGTGGATTGTAATAACACTCACCTCACAGAGTTGTCATGAGGAGTAAAATGAGATACTGTCTGTGAACCGCTTAGTACAGAACCTGGAACATGGTAGACACTGAATAAAAATTTATTCCCTCCCCTTTCCCTATGAGATAATCAAAATACTGGGTGAATGATACAATCATGAGAGACTAGAATAGTTCAGGGGAAGAAGGGATTCCTGAGGGCCTGGGTAGTTAGGAAAAGATTCATGACTTAAGTGAAATTTAAACTGATCTCAAAGAACAGATAAAAATTTAACAAGATGAAGAGAGAAGGATATTTTGTTGAAGTTTTAATATGGCAGCACGATGACTATAGGTTCTTGAAGGCTAAAACCCTGGAACACAAGTGTTGATCAGACCTCTCAAGTCGAAGAGGCTTCAGTTATAAGCCCAATGACAGACTAGCTGACTGTCTTCTGATGATCAGCCTAACTAAGATGTGAACAGATTAGCTATAACATGATGAAACTACAATCCACAGCATTGCTCAGGAAGATTGTCTACTAGATCAGAGAAAGGTTATGATCTGTATCAATGCATAGAGTTCCCATACTGACAAAATCATAGATGTTTCAAGTATTCCAGGAAGAAAAGGAGAGAAATTCCAGTATCAAGGATCTGAGAGAACAAGGGGTATGGTGGTGGCAATTAGAGTGGGACTTTTAGCTATTCTTTTTTTTCTTTTGGAGTGTTTCTCAGCACTAAGGCAATCAAGTGCCTTTGAGTCTTACTTTTGCTTCAATCAAGGGTCTTTGATTGAATCAAGTCTTTGATGACCTGTGCAAATCACAAGAAAGCCTAAGTAATATAAGTTTGAGTCACATGGTTGTGATACCCTCTTACCCTGAAGAAGTGTACCTATACTAGGAGGTTAGCATTTTGCTTTGGGGGCTCACTCATTGGAAGAACATTCCGATGATTTGGCTAGACCAGACTCTGAGCAGCCATTAAGCTTTGAAAACCCAGATGTTGGTGCTTCTCTCTCTGGTAACTATGTATGTATTGCCATGGAGAGACAGCTGAAAGCCCTGCCTGCTGATTTCTGTTATTTGCTCTGTTTATATAATTTCTGCTTGTAATTCCTGTTTGTGTTTTCTCTGAAGCTCAGGATGCTGATTTTTTCCCCCTGAACTAAGTGAATGATATGTGTATGTTTAATTAAAGTGAGATCGTAAACCCCTTAAAATTGCTTTCTTTTAGAAAAGTAGATCAAAGAACCTGTGCTAGCAACCCTCCTGTGTTCTGGTGTTATTGGTCTTACACCCCTCAGCATCTGCTAGCAGAATTGTTGTTACAGGTATACAATGAGAGCAAAGGAATGGAAGCTGGAAAACATAAGGAGTATTTCAGGAGCAGGAAATAGACATTAGGATAAAGCAAAATTCCATGTTTCAGAAACTGTATAAAGGCGGGGAAAGTAAACCCAGCCCATAGATAGATAGATGAATGAATGGGTGAATGAATGGATAAATAAATAAGGGAATGGATAGATGAATGACAGAGATAGCTAAGTGAATAAATACAGAAATAAGCAAATGAATACATAAATAAATGGATAAATAAATGGGTGGATGGATGGATGAGTAAATAAATGAATGAAAAAATAAACTAACAAATAAAAATAGATAAAAATGAATAAAGCAGGAAAGAAAGACAGGTGCCATACCTTAAAAGGCCTTGAATACTTGCTAGGGACCCCCAAAAGTCTTAGTGCAGTTTTAAAAGCTTTTAGAAATCTTAGAACTAAATTTTGATTTTTGGGACATCTTCTATTATGTTATTATCCTACAGACAATGAGGAAGTATTAAAAGTTCTTGACCAAGACAATGACACAATTCAAGCTATGCCTTAGGCAGATTAATCTGGTGAGTATATACGGTAGAGTAAAATGAGGCGATTTTAGGATTAGGTAGTATTTTTATGGTCTGCTGAAATAACTCAGATATGGAATAATAAGGTCTAGAATTATGGTGATGTCAGTGAAAATGAAAAAGAAAGGACAGTTTTTAGAGGTATTGGAAAGGGGGAAAATGGATAAGGTTTGGTGATTGATAGGTGAAGGACCTGAGGGAGAGGGGGGAGTCAAAGGTGGCACTGAGATTTAGAGCCTGGGCTTCTGGAAGCTCACAGATTCTTTGCTTTGGAGTCTTGTCCAGATGTTAATTCTGCTAAAAAAGAATTGAATCCCACTGGGCATTAATTCCTTCTGGTGTATTCATTTAGAGATCAACGACCATTTGGAAGTGCTCTGGTTATTTTGTTTCAGTGCCTGAGTGCTCAACAGGGACTTGCCCACCTGAAAACAATGAGAACTGTTCAAGACTTTTTTATATCTCAGGATTATTTTTTTCTCTTATAAAAGCTCTCCTCACAAAGGTCAGTGATAGAGAGCATTCTGAAAGTAGAAGGAAGCGGCTTTAATGTAGATGTACAAGTCATTTGGCCACCCAGATTGAGGAACCATGGTAAGACATTAGTCCACTTGAAGAGGATTTCATTGTGTCATTAGTATGATATGACAGACAAAGCTAATATGACTTTAGACTGCAATAAGATGGCCACAAAATACAACAGCATTAGGGATGTGGTCATGTCACACAACGTGCTTACTTCTGGGCACCACAGTTTAAGAAACACATTGGACAACATCCAAAGAAGGGAAACTAGGTTGTTGAAGAACCTTAAAGTTAGATACTATGAATATTAGTTGAAAGAAATTAGTGATATTTAGCCTGAAAAAAGATGTAGAAGGACCCAGAAATATGGGGGAGGGGAGGGAGAGAGTGATAAATTTAAGAAACCTCTCGAACAATTAGAAATATATGAAGTTGAAGGGGATGCCCCTAAAAGTCATGCATTCCCCTTCACTGGAAGTCTTTGAGCAAAGGCAGGTTGACCCCTTGTTGGGCATTTTGCAGAAAAATTCATTTTCAGGCATGAGTTGTCCTAGATGACCTCCAAAATCCTTTCCAGTTGTGGGAGTCTATGATCTTTGTGACCATGCTTTAGTGTGCTTCTGGATGACTTCCAAAGCACTGTTGCCCAGGGACTCTGTGGGATGGCACCAACATTGGACTGTTTTTGAGTATTCCAGATGTGTGCAGTCCCTTGCAACCTCAGTAACATAATTAGGGCTGGGATTTACTTGGTCCTATTCAAGTTGATTTCATAAGGGCTGATTATATGCCTTTCCCCCTTTGAATATTATTTCATTCTGGAGATTCCTCAGAGCTACAGACATTTGGAAGAAATGGGGTTGAAGAGGAGTAGAAGAGAAAGAAGGAGCAACTGAGGAGAGCTAGGAAGTAGGAGGACTTAAATTGCAATACAGCCGTGCTACAAGGAAATTCCCTTGTGGGTTAGAAGTAACTGAGCCTTCTATCATGCCCACAACATTCTCTTCCTGCCAACATATTCACAGTAGATAATTTGAAGTGTTTTCCATAGAGTGGCATAAAAATCTATATACTAAAGCTGTAGTTAGTTATTTGAACATGTGATGGCTATTTGGACATTTTGGCAGAGAATGGTTTGATATAATTAGAATCCGTTTCTGGTTATTGGCATGCCAGGCCAGGGGCAGAGGGCATTGCTCAGAGTGGAGAGAGGAAAAGCCAAAGGCAACTATTAAAGCAGATTATTATACACTTTTGAGCTAACATGTGGAATCAATAGCCAACATTAACAGCTGTGCTCAGCTGTGGAAAAGCCCGAAGTAGTGCATTCTCACTGTAACCAATAAAAAGAATTATTGACTAAAGGGGAAAGCGTGTGTGGGAAGGGAAGGGAAATCCAGAGCAGGATTAAAAGATGCATTTACTCTCAAGGAACAGAACCTTGGAAAACAAACCATGTTATGGTTTTCTTCATAATTGACAGTAGAAGCGTGGATGATTCAGTGGTTAAGGCAAAGGCCTGGAGCCCTGGGTTCTACGGATAATTTCCAGCTTCATACTAACTAGCTGTGCAGTTCTGAACTCACAATATCTCCTGTTTTAGGTTCTTCTCTAAGAAATTAGAAGCAAGCCCATTGAACTCCTCATTTGAATATGTGGGTCCAACTACTTTTTCAACTTGATCTCCATTGTCCTTCCTTCCCATAGTATATTGGGCTGGCAGTGGTTCCAATTATCTCTTAAGCTTACTCCACTAAAAAATGACCTGCAGATCCATCCTATTTCATTATTTTTTTATTTCAGTTTCATTTATAAAAGCTAATAAAATGATATGGTTAAAATGGATATCAGCCAAGATTTCCTCTCAACCACTTTATTATTATTTTATAGGGTAATACCACACCATGATGATTTGAAAATGAGTTTGTACTCTAAATCGGCATCTATCTGAACTGCCACACCTCTCTGCTAATCCAGCACCATAGAATCAGTCGCAGGCTTTAGACTTGGAAGGTACCTCAAATTCCTTTGACTCTAACCAAGACATCAAAGGAATCTCCACCAAAATCTTCTTGAAGATCATCTTCCTGAAGACCTCAGAGGAGGGGAAACCCATTCCCTCCCAAAGCAGCTTACTGTACCTTTGAATAGTTAGTAAGATTTTTTTTTTGCTAAGATCAAGCCTAAATTTGTCTCATCGTGACATGTTCCTAACACTCCTGTTTCTCCTCTATGTGGCCAAAAAGAACAAGTTTAATCCCTCTTTCACATGATAGATCATTAAATTCTTGAAGACCTCATTCATGTTCCTTCTGTGATAAGAGGCTAAACTTGTCCATTTCTTCCAACCATTCCTCAAATGGCATGGATTCAGGGATCTTCGTTATCCTTTCTCCTGAATCGTGTATTAAACCACACAATGCTCCAGACATGATCTGATTCCTGGAAATTATTGTTTTAATGTAGACCAAAATTATATTAGCTTTTTTTTTTGGTTGCCTCCTCATACTGCCAAATCATATACAGCTTGAAATACACTAAAATCCCCAAGTCCCCAGATATATATGTTTTTCAATAAACTGCTATTTAGCCATGCTCCCCCTCCCACGTCTTGAATTTCTTGAATCTGATTTTAAAAAATTGAGTGTATTACATTTTAAATATATTCTAATTGGATTTATCTCAGTGCTTTAACTTTTTAAGTTCATTTTGTACCATGTTGCCCAGTGTTGCTAGCTATGGCTTCCAGCTTTGCGTTTGATCTGAAGATTCAGATTCAATAAGCATTCCCTGTATCCCTTCTATATATATATATATACCCTACACATACCTATATAGCCTCTATCCCTTCATCTAAGTGATTAATAAAATAATAATAATAACGATAATAATGACTAGCGCAACTCTTTGCAGCACTTCTCTGGGACATGCCATCTAGTTCTCTAGTTTTCCACCTGAGCTTTCCTGCCATCTGCCCCTGCTGCCATTGCCTACTTCTTTCCACAAAGAACAGCTTTCCCTTCACTAGACCTCCAGAGTTCATTATGGACTACCTGGGGGTTAATCTTCGGATAACTTATCCTATTGTTGAACCATATTTATTGGAGACCAAGTGAGAACAGCTTCCCAGTCCATGTTTCACATCCTATTCAGTGTCCTATTAACAAGATAGGTCATTTTGACATTTGCTCTGATGGAATACACCTCATCTTCTAATTCTCCACTTTCTACCTCTTACTCTGGGTATGGTAATCGAACCAAAGTATCACTGCTTCTTGAAAGGCCATATCAATTGACCAACTACCCTGTGGATCAACTCACCTAATTTAGTTGCTTCCCACACTACTCTCCTGTATGTGTGTATTTTCCCCCTATTAGAATGTAAGCTCCGGGGGGCGGAGCCAAGATGGCGACTGGAAAGCAGTAACCGGCGTGAGCTCCCCTCCAAGTCCCTCCAAAAACCTATGAAAAAATGGCTCTGAAACAATTCTAGAACTACAGAACCCACAAAGGGGCAGAGGGAAGCGGGACTCCAGCCCAGGT
>JAQQSZ010013400.1:0-11764 GCA_028646595.1 Phalanger gymnotis | reverse complement strand
GGAAGGAAGGAAGGAAGGAAGGAAGGAAGGAAGGAAGGAAGGAAGGAAGGAAGGAAGGAAGTGAGACCCTTTTAAGGAATCCAAACTTAATCTTCTGTTCAGATTCTCTCAGAGGGCCACAGTTGAGGACCTAGAAGGCCACATGTGGCCTGGAGGTCACAGGTTCTCCACCCCTGGATAGAGAGCTGATTTTGAATTCTGGAAGACCTAGGTTCAGGTGCTGCCTCTGATACATACTGACTACATGACCTTGGGCAAGACATGTACCCCTTCTCTCAGTGCCCCAGGAAAGTCTCTCAGACTCTAAGTTGCGTGGAAGGGTTAGATACCAATGAAATAATAGGGGTTTTTTTTGGGGGGGGAGTTAATAGAATAACTAAAATAACATATATTTTGAGAAAAGCCAACTATGCCCTTCTGTTTACCCTGCTGCATGACTACAGGGGAAAGATCCAGAAGAAATTTTTAAAAAGAAATAAAAAAGCAAAAAGCTATACTTCAGAAAAAAAAAGTGTTTTCTGTTTATAAAAAGCACATGTACATAAAAATCACTGACTGATTAATCAACCTGTAAAAGTCTTCCAGTTATTTTTAAGGCAAACAAGTTCTAAAAGCAAAATGGAGCTTCATGAATAAAAGGCAATACCCATGACTAGATTATTAAGGCGTGACAGATCATAGCCTGTGATTTTCACTATTTGCCCTCCTGCTTTACAGAAGTGGGTGATCACTGGGGGATTTAGTGACAACTGCTATTTACATTGTACTTTAAAGTTTGCCTGGTACTCTACCTATAATAACTTCTTTGCACCTCAGAACATCCCCTTTGGGGTAGCTACCTCGGGTGTTATCTCCATTTATACAGCTGGAGAAACTGAGGTTCAGGGAGATTTTGTGATTTATATATTTATGTATTTATTATCTATTTGTCTATTCATAGATATTTCTTATCTATTCACGCAATTAATAAGAGTCAGAGGCACCTTAAACCTAGGTCTTCCTCCCTTCAACTCTAACACTATTCCACTACAACCCATTGCCTCTCTTTAAAAACACTTTCCCTGTACTAAGAAATTTAAAAATTAGAAATGATATGTGAAATAAACAGGTTCAAAGCATGGGGCGGGGTTAGAGTGTAAAAATTTGTCTTGAATATTATGGAAGATAGACTATCAGATGATTTACTGGATTGATATTTCTCTCTCTATCTATCTATCTATCACTTTCTCTCTCCTTCCCGCCCTCCTTCCTTCTCTCTCCTCTTTTTTCTCTCCCCCTTTTTCTCTCTCTCCTTCTCCTCTCTCTCTCCCTTTTCTTTCTCCCCTTTTTTCCTATCCCCTCTCTCTCTCTCCTTTTCTCTTTCCCCTTTTTTCCTCTCCCCCTTTCTCTCTCCCTCTTCTCTCTCTCTCCCTGTCTCTCCCTGTCTCTCTTTCTCTTGGTCTCTCACACACACATGCATATTATATATATGTATATATAGGTATATATATATATATATACTCAAATACACAAACTGATTTTTAAGATGACTAAATTCTATGTGCTGTTATAAAAGGAAATTCAAAAAGTGGATGAGCAGTAAAGGTGCCTGCATCCGAGGGGTAATAACTGTACTAATTATAGAATCCATTTCTAAAAATGCCTCTCCTTTCAAGTTGCTGGCAATAGTTGGCTTCATTTCCCCTTTGCCATTCTAAAGCAGTTCTCTCTGAAAAGCCCCACTGTGACTACTAATTAAATTATGGGTGGTAAAGTAAGAAACCAAGGACGCTTTCTCATGATTAGAATATTTCAATAATTTGCAGACTTACTTTCATCAAATTTACTTAAATATATTAAGATAAAATGGGGGGAGGGGCATTGATCAGAATATTGAGATTACCATTTAGGCAGGCTAAGAAAACAAAGTCACATCCAATTACCCTAGAGTTTCAAATACAACATCAATACATAATAAGGGACTTTTATATGGGGGAGAAAAAAATCACCTGGGAACAAAAATGGTCAGCTTTGTATGGTCAGCCAAGTGACCCACTCGACAAGTTTGAATAATCATAGATAGATACATATTAAGCATATACCATGTGCCAGAAACATTTCTATACCCCTGTATAGTTTTCAAAGAACTTTAATCAAACAACTCTGTAAGCTAGGTAAGACAAGGAATATCACTATTTTACAGATGAGGAAATGGAGGTTCAGATAAGGAAAATGAATTATCTTAGTAAACAGTGAAACCACAACTCAAACACAGGTCCTTCGAATCTAAATTCATTGTTCTTTCTACTATATACCTCACTGTCTTTCATTAGAATAACTTTGTGCTATTTATAAAAATCCCACAGAATATCCTAGCATCCAGTTTAATGTTATATATTATAGACTCGCCAATAGTTAGAAATTTGATCAACTAACAACCTTTACTAGAAAAATAATAAACATAGACAAAATTTCAAACCCTAATTAAGACAGCAAGCTTAATGACTCCTTAATGACAAAGGCCTAAGTAACCCTATCAAATCCTGCACTTGGTTTGGTACATGAAAAGATGTGAATCCAACGCTGTTATGTACCTCACAGGGTTGCTTTAAGAAGTACCATGTAAATCTCAAAGTGTTATAGAAATGGTTATTGGGGCAGCTAGATGGTGTAATGGATAGAGCACCATCCCTGGAGTCAGGAGGATTTGAGTTCAGATCTGACCTCAGACACTTGACATTTACTAGCTGTATGACCCTGGACACTTGACCCCAATTGCACAGACGCAAACTCACTAGAAAAAAAGAAAGAAAGAGACAGACAGACAGATGACCTATTACTGTTAGCCCATACTACAGCTGGCCCCCAATCCCAGACATGGCAGACCCGGATACAGTTTGGGGATCTTGCCCCCAACTAAAGAAATTCTGTAAATGTCACCTTCTGGATTATTTTGCTCCCATCAAAATAGCTCTTAGTTCTCCATTAAACACTCAGGATGAGCATATGACAAGTTTTATTCAACCAAGAAAACATTGAGACTAGATATGCACTACAACCTATAGTCATAAAAATTCTTCCCTCAACTGAGGGACTCTGAATGCAAATCAAAGCATATTTTTTCACTTCATCCTTTCTCATGGTTTTTTTCCTTTTGATCTTTTTTTTTCCACAACTGTGATGAATATGGAAATACGTTGTACATGATAGCATGTGTATAAAACTACATCAAATTGCCTACCATTTTCCAAAAAGGAGAGGGGAAGGAGAGAGGAAGAAAAATTTGGAACTCAAAATCTTATAAAAATGAATGCTAAAAATTTTCTTGATATGTAATTGTGGGGGAAAATAAGATACTATTTAAAGCTGGAAAAAAATTCTTCCCTCCTTCCCAAAGAAATCTTTAAAGACTTTCCAACTTATAGCACTGGATAGTTTAGAGTTACTAAGAGTCATTTCTAGCTCCTCTCCCAGTGGGCCTCACTTTTCTCATAGGAAAGGGAATAAGAGTAACCAGGAGCCAGCCTCTCTAACTCAGACCGTCACAGTCCAAACGACTCAGAGTATCCATTAAGAAAAAGTCTTGATTTGTTCTTTCACAACATTTTTAAGTTCTTCATTATGCCTTGACACACATTTTTCCCTGCTGTGTTAATCTCCCTCTACCCTGTCGAGGAGTTATAGGGTCAGAACTATCATATATGTGTGTATATATGTGTGTATGTATATATGTGTGTATGTACATGTGTGTATGTAAATATACATGCACATAAATACATATATGTATATAATAATATATGAAATATGCATATATTTATATACCTAACATATATGTATCAGTGTGTATTAGTTACTCTAATTAGAATGTGAGTTCCTTAAGATAGTTATCTTACCTTCCTTGGCAGTGCCTGACATATAGTAAGCACTTAAAAATGCTTTTCTATACATGTGTATCTATGTATGTATTATGTTGGCATATGTATGTGACCATGTATATGCATACATATATAGATATAGATATAAATAGGTCCCTAGGTCATTAGTAGATTAGAACCACCCTCCTGAAAGCAGGGGAGGCTAGAGTGGGGTAGATAGAACGTTAAGTTATGGATGTAAGATGTAAGTATGGATGTAAGTACTGGATGAAGAGGGTGGAATAGTTATGCTGGAGATAAGCCCACAAGTGGATATTCTGGGGATGGTGATATAACACACATCTACCTACTCTACAAATGATCACAAAATAATAATAATCACCTACTTCACAGGGTTGTGGTGAGGATCAAATGAACTAATTTGTGGATCTCTTTGCAACCCTTAAAGTGCTACGAAGATGAAGGCTACTATTATAATTATTATTATTATTATTATTAATTATGCATCCCTTAGGGTCAGAGCATACTACCCCTGGGGTAAAATCACAGTCTCTACTTTAAAGACCACTGATCTAGATTATCTTCATATCAAAATAAGGCATTGAAGCGAGGGGTTCATTTATAAGCCCATTACATTGTAAATATTTTAAAAATCAAGTACAATCCTAATACAACATGGATAATTACTACACAGGTTTGGGTATGCTATGGGATCAAATTATGTCCTCAAAATATGATGACTATATACGGCAGGGTTAGATGGAATTTGGTTCTTGGAACATTTTCTAAAATTGTCTATCAGTTGACCACATCTTTCCCCATAGTTAAGATCAACAAATAGGACTGTGTGTACATTCAAAAGTTCCCAAGGCAAAATGCAGGTCCAGATGTCCTTCGTAGGTCCTTGGGAGAAGCAGACCCTAGGCAAATTGTTAGGAGCTAAGCTTTGGCAGTGAAGGCCATGTCTATAAAATGGAGCCCTGAGCACCTTGAGGAGAGGGAGAAGGGGAATAAGAAGCAGATAGTCAGGACAGGTGATGGAGAAAAAAGCTAAAGGGCTTATGTGCTTTAGTAGGTTCTATTTTTTAAAAAAACCAATAACTAAATAGAAAACCATGCTAGTGTCTCTTTTAACCATAGCCATGTGAGGCTATAACTCAGGCATCACTATTTACCTGATGTGAGAAAATCCTAATTGCAGGCAAAATCCCTATGCAGAAATAAGCAGCTTCTGGAATCATGATCTTGAAAACTTTAACGTGACAGGAAACATTACCCTCATAGAAAGAAATTCTGAAGCCTACTTTACTAGCCAGTCCTATTATCTAACCAAAATAAAACTGTCAGAAAATTCTTCCATATGCCTCATCTAGTTTCTTAAAATGTAGCTCACGTCCACAATCTCTTTGTCTATCCTCAGTGAAGACAGGCAACTGCCAGATAGAATTAAGAAATAATATGACTGACAAGGAAATGTTTGAAATCAAAGATATCTAACTTTCTGGTCCACTGATCCAGACCTCTAGAATCTATAGAAACATGCATAGTTCCCATAAAATAAAAGATTTTCTCAGTTTTAAGTTATCTTTAAAATAGGAAAGAAAAGTTTTACATTAATAATGTATTTTTAATTGTTATTTTTAAAATGTTTTTACTGTGACTACTGAAGCTTTTTTTTTAAAGAACTTACACTAGCTTTAGTGTATTTTAAATAAAGTATCAGGGTTTAATAACTAGGAACATCACAGAAATGAGCTCAAAAGAAAATAAAACACAGAGGTCCAAAATTGTTTCTATGGTTGCTTTTACTGCTGCGATCACAGTACTTAGCTCATAAAGAAATGTTTCCTACCTTGAAAACAGAACATTTAGAAAGACTTCTGAACAATCTCCCTATGAACATTTATAGGTCAGCAAAACTCTTTGTGCATTTTGTTACACCCTTAACTCTATGAATGAATGAGTACTTTATTGTAAAATGCAAGTTTCTAGCTGCTTGTAAAAATGTTTTTTCAAAATAGATACTTTGGCAGAAACATCTGCTTGGACTCATCTCAAAGTCACATGTATCTGCAAAATTGAAGCAAAGTTGTGCCACTCATTTATAAGCAAAGCATTGAAGGGAAAAGGGTTAAAGTTGTGACTTTTTGGAAAGTAAGTTACTGAGACACTCTTTAGTATGCAGCTCACGCAGGTTAGCCTCCAAAATTGCATGCTTACTGTGCAGTATGGAATACCTTTAAATCCGATAGTGGGAATAACTTAATAAATAAAAATAAATAAACAATCAAATAAGGTTTTCATTGACTGGGGGCTATTTATGGTGTTTGCCACATTGAATAGGTATTTAAAAAAAACTGGTCAATAGCAGATTTCTATCATCTAATGGCAGCACAAATACAAAGTTGGCTAAATATCTAGTGATTACTGACATTTCATAATTTCCTAAATGAGTTCTATAATCATTCAAAAGAATTGACCCTAACTATAATACACGAGAAAAATCAAGTGGATGAGAGGTACAGACCATAAAAAGTAACTGAATGAACAGCTCGTCAAGCTGGTCCATTAGTAGACATATCTTGGACAGGCGCAGCAATGGGAAGATGAGCAGGGCCCAGAGTTGAAGAGGAAAAAGAAAATTAGCTAGATTACCTTAGGAAAATTATACAGTGATTTTGATGACCCCATTTAACTTCTTCTCAAAATAAAGACCCTTCTTTTTAACATCAATATTCTTCTGTTGATGTTTTATGATTATGAGTCATCAAATACCAAAGTTTCTGAAGAACTAAAGTTGTACATCACCTAAAGGGCAATGGAGAATCTGCAATGTGTAACTTATAAAGAATTGCATGGGAGACATATTCAACCATTCATTTATTTGACAATCATTTACTAAGTGGTTACTATGTACCAGAGAAAACAGTCCTGGTCCTCAGCCTATATATGGGGGAAACAAGACAGATAACAGATGCAAAGTAATACTAAATAATTTCCAATAGGGAAGGCACAGGAATAGGGATTGGGATGAGCTGAACCTTGAATGGAAATAGAAATTCCCTGAAGCAGAGATGAGCAGGGAGGGTATACCAGGCATACAGTTAGCCTATGCAAAGGCACAAAAGCTGGAGGTAGAACTTTATGTATGGTGAAGAAGCAAATAGGTCAGTTTGATTGGACTATGGAGCACATGAAAGAAAGAAATATACAATAAGCTTGGAAAAGTAGGCAGGAACCAGATTGTAAAGAGCTTTAAATGCCAAATACAAGCATTGATGTCTTGTCCTAGAGGTGTTTGGGAGCCATTGTAGTGGCACAAAGGATGTCTGTTATCAGATAAATGTATGACTGGAAAAGGAGATAAGCTGGTCATGTAGTGAGAGATAACCAATGGGCAGTCCATGGAATCCACTGGTATCCACACAAGGTCAAGAGATTCAGAGAAAGAATCTCATCATGTTGGAAGGACATTCTATGGAGGATTTACAGTAAGACATGAACAAGATCTGGTCGGACAGGATGAGAAGATATAATGAGACACAATCTCTACCATTGTAAGGAATGTACACACTAATGACATCAAAGATCTATTGAAGCATTAAATTTGAATTGAATGTTGAAGGACATTACTGAAAATACCTGTCAAAAATCAGCATTAATTGCCCAGGAAGTAGGGGTACAGGGATGGATTAGAGATATACAAGAGCAACAATGGTTACAATTTTTGTTCACTTTAGATCAAGTGGGACCAATGTCTACTTTAGAAAGGATTGAAATAATAACAAAAGATAGGCACAATCAATGCTAGAATGGCTGTGAATTGGTGGAGCTATGAATTTATCCAATCATTCTAGAAAGCTATCTGAAATTACAGTAAGATAATGATTAAAATGTCAACATTCTTTGACCTAGAGAGTCTTTCACTAACAATATGCCCATAGGAGAGTAAAAATAAAAAGAAAGGTCCCATGTACACTAAAATATAAATAGCATCACTTTTTGTATTAGCAAATAACTGGAAACAAATTAAATGCACATAGGTTAGAGAATAGTTTAACAAATTAGGATACATGGATGGAATGGATGGAATATTGCTGTACCATGAGAAATAATTAATATGAAGAATGTAGAAAAGCAAAAGAAGCCTTAGGGTGAAGGAAGCAGAACCAGCAAAATGATAGCAACAAAAATTATAGCAATGTAAATGGGAAGAATAGCAATAAATCAAAACTATACCATGTAATTAGACTGACCAAGTGTAACCCTGAAGAAGAGATAAGATAAGAGATAACCTCCCTTTTGCAGGGTTGGAGGCTATAGATATGGAATATCATATGTACTTTTGACTCAGTTGATGTGTTGCTTCACTTTGCTAAACTGATTTTTTTTTTCTTTTTTATTCTTTATTATTTCCATTTTACAAATGAGAAACCTAAGGCTCAGAGAAATTAAGTTACTTACAAAGATCACACAGGCAGTTGTAAACGTGAGAGGCAAAAGGGTTAGAGCTCTCCTGACTTCAAGCCCAACATTCTTTCCATCATACCACACTGGGTCTCTGCTGCCCGTACTAAGCATCAATTGTGTTTGATGCAGCCTTATGTCCCCTGCTGGACTTAAGATCCACAAAGGCAAAGGCTGTGTTCTACTCTTCTGACCCTCACAGCAGTTGGCACAGCACTTTGCACATAGTAAGCTTTGTGAATAAAGGAATAAAAGCAAGGTTAGGAACAGTGTGACATAGCAGAACTAAGAACTACTGATGAATTTTTATCATTTTATTAAGAATTTAAATCTACAGTGATTTGTAAGCCTTTCCTTAGAAATCATTGTGACATAAAATTTTTATGAATTTATGTAAACATGTTTTTAATACTTCAATGGGCCTTAGGGCCCAGACACCACATTTGGTCACTAAGTGAACACAAACTTACTTAGTCTACTATGTCTAGCTAGCCCCAGGCCTCAAAACATCAAAGTTTCCCCTTTGCAATCCATCAGTCTACTGGAGGGTTTTGCCACTTGCCTGATGTCTCCATCCTGTGTCTCAATCTCTTTAGAAGATACCCAGAATACAAATCTCTTGTTCCTAGAAAATTTAATCCACTCATCTTTCTAACTCCTGCCTTAGGACAAAGCTGGCTTCGTTAGTGAGTGAATGAATATGTTTACCTAATCCAGTACGTCTAACAGGCAAAATCCCCAGATAATCAGACCATGCTTCATTCACGTTCTCATCTTATCTGATCAGCCGAATGGGCCATCTTGTCATCCGCCTGCTGCTTTGCACCTGTCCCTAGCCCTCTCCTGTCCTGCCCACTTAATACCATCTTATATTTATTGTCTTACTTTATTAGAATGTAAGCTCCTTGAAGGAAACTGTCAAACTTTTTGAATTGGTATTCCCAGTGTATAACACTGCACGTAGTACTTAAATAATGCTTTTTAATGCGTACACACATTCATTTATTCTTTCAAGCAATGGATCTATGATCTCATCAATATGTGTATTCCTTCCATCGGTATAAATCAAAGCCCATTCATACCTTCTCATCCTGTGAGATTCTTTTCATGTTCTCCCAGACATCTATTGCTCTGGAGCCCTTCCTCTAGGTATTTTCACACTTTGTAGTTATCAGAACAATCAGTGAACAAGTATTTATTGTTACTATGGTACTATTGTTACTATGTATTAGGCAAGTAGTAAAGAAAAGCAAAACCTACCCTTCAGGAGTTCACATTCTAATGGGAGAGATAATATGTCGATAACTAGCTAGGTACAAGATATATACAGAGTAGACTGGAAGATAATCTCAGAGCAAAGGCTCTGGAGGGAAGCGGGTAGTGAAAGGAACACTCCTTCAGAAGATAAGATTTGAGTCAAGTTCTGAAGGAAGCCAGGGAAGCAAAGAGGAAAAGGAGAGGAGGGAAAGATTTCGAAACAATGAGGGACAGTCAGTGAAAGGAAGAGTCCAGACACAAAGTTTCATATGCAAGGAGTATCAAGTCAGCCAGTGTGGCCAGATCATAGAGTACATGGAGGAGAGGAAAATATAAGAAGACCAGAAAGGTGGGAAGGGGATATACAGTGAAGGACTTTAAACATGAAACAGAGAACTTTCTATCTGATCCTGTGAGTAATAGGAAACCTCTGGCATTTACCGAGGGGATGGGGGATAATGTTATAGCTACACTTCAGGAAGATCATTTCAGCCACTGAGCGGAGGATGGATTGAAGTAGGGAGAGACTTGAGACCAATTGAGGCTATCATAGGAATTCTGGGTCACATGAGTAACAAGATGGAGGACTAGACATTTTCTCTGATCCCTACAACCTCTCAAGCCTCTCTAAAATAGAAATCATGCACCGAAGATAAAGTGACTTCAGCCATCTTCATGGTCTAGGACAAGGGTGAGAAACCTGCAAACTCAAGGCCACATGTGGCCTTCTAGGTCCTTGGGTGCAGCCTTTTGACGGAGTCCAAGTTCTACTGAGCAAATCCTCTTATTAAGGGGATTTGTTCTACAAAGTCTGGATTCAGGCAACGGATTGCACTTGAGGATTTAAATGGCCACATGTAGCCCAAAGGCTGAAGGTTCCTCACCTCTGGTCTAGGACACTCAAAACCCAAAAGAAGGTTAAAAAATGATCTGATGCTCATTGACTCTATGCTAACTCAGCACCTCTCATCCACCTTCCATATTACTGCAGTGACGCTACACTAGCAGACCCAAATAATTAACACACGTTTGCAACAAAATCCACTCCCCCATATTTTAGTCACCTCCACTCTTTTTCCAGTGCCACAGAGAGCCTAGTTCCTAGGTATGGATGTTTTCTCAGAGTGGCAAAAATTAGCACCAATTATTCACCAATGCTGGAAAAGTATTGAACTTCTGGGAGGTAGGGGTTGGAAGGAGACAACACCATATCATCAGTGCTGCAAAGCTTTAAACTGCCAGTACTGGTAAGTGGCAGCTCTCTGAACTGCTGGTGCCAGGTCAGAGAACTTAGGAGCAGAGAGAGCCAGACAGGACACCAGGACAGGATATTGCATATTGGGCAGGTGGAGAGAGACAGATGACCAGAGAGGAGGGGAGATAATGTGAAGTACTGCACTGAGCAAGGGAAAGAGCACATTATCCAGCTGGAGCCAATTCTGACCACCCAAAAATCACTTGCGGCAGAAGCTGGTAAACAGTGAACTGCCCAGCATGGAGAGACTCTGAGATGTTTCCCCAAATAAACCACCATCAGAGGAGACACAGTCAGAAAGTGAATAGAGGATCATTAGAGGAGGGAAAAAAGACTGAAATTACCAAAGATCTCAATAAGAAAAAAATTCAAAGAACTTGAACATTAGAAATACAAATCATCAGGAAAAACATCAACAAAAGAAGGATATGTGGCCTACAGAACTAGTAAATAAGTTCAGATATCAATGAAGAAATGTTGCAGGGGTGGAGCCAAGATGGCAGCTGGAAAGCAGGCACTAGCGTGAGCTCCTCACCAAGTCCCTCCAAAAACCTATAAAAAATGGCTCTGAACCAATTCTAGAACTGCAGAACCCACAAAGTGGCGGAAGGAAGCAGGGCTCTATCCCAGGACAGCCTGGATAGTCTCCGGGTAAGGTCTATCCCACATGGAGGTAGGAGCAGAGGGGAGCGGAGCTGAGCAGAGCAGAGCCCAGCATGGGTGGCACGCACCAACCAGACCAGGAGCCAGGTGGAATGGGCTCTAGCACCCTGAGTCAGTGAACTGCAGCAGTTACCAGATTTCTCAACCCACAAACACCAAAGACAACAGAGTAGGTTAGTGGGAAAAGCTGCTGAGGACAGGGAGTTTGAGGTTCAGCCACCACCCCAGAGGCAGCAGAGGTGGGGCAGCTACAGAACTATAGCTGCAG
>JAQQSZ010013399.1:0-11764 GCA_028646595.1 Phalanger gymnotis | reverse complement strand
CCTTCCTTCCTTCCTTCCTTCCTTCCTTCCTTCCTTCCTTCCTTCCTTCCTTCCTTCCTTCCTTCCTTCTTTCTTTCCCTTCCTCTGGAAAGTTACATTCCATTCCCAAAGACCTGATGAAAGAACAGAACTGAAAGAACTGAATTTGCTTTCCTGCGTTGTGGTGGAACGAGGGGTGGGAGGGAATGAGTGGGAGATTCTGTTAAGGGGAACTTCCCGCTGCAATCTCCCGTGCTGCAGGGTGGGCTCTTAATCTCCACTTAGTATCAGTGGCTAGGATCTAGAGAAGGAATTGTGTCCCATCCAAGTTCTTCTAGCAGGAACAAACTGACCCTGACCTCTATTACTCGGAGCCCCCACGCCAACAGTTTTCTAAAAAAACTTTGTAACATGAGAGCCTCCTCGCAGGCTGGGGCCTTCACGGTTAGCTGCACTCTGTTCAGACGCTTTTCCCCTCCTTCTTAACAAGTGGATTGGCTTTCCGATTGACGGCCCTGGAAACTGGAGTCTTCTGTTTGTCCCACAGACAGGTACTTGCCTGCGAGCTGAGGCAGAAACAGCTGCGGGGGGCCAACTTACAATTTTCCATGGTTGAGAGGAGTGGGAGGTGGCTTAGGAAAATGAAACCCATAGAAAGAGAGATGCTAATAGTAACACTAATAGGTGATCATTTGTTCTGAATCCTATTGGTCTCAGTTAACCTGGGTTTAAGTAGCAAAAATGTCATCGGGTTTGACCACACTGAGTTCCAACTTCATCGCTTAACCAACTTCAGAAATTCTGAGAAATTGATCAAATTAGGAGAAATCGGAGAAGTGAGGAACTTGAATAAACAGTATATCCAGGCCCTGAATCATTGAGAATGGGATGTAGAAACAGACAGACATTCTCTCCTTACTCTTCCTTAACACACTTTACGTCCCACACTTGTTATTCCTTGTAAGTGTAGAAACAGTTGTCTCCTGCCTTCATACATTTGTATAGAGATAATGCCTAGTAGATACTAAACACCATTTCTGCATGCCTAACAGAAGGAGAAATGAAGAGGGCCCGGGGCAAAATCCTGTTAGACATTGAGGGTCAGAGGGCAGGATCTGAATGAGGATCCAGCAAAGAAAACTGAGAAAGTGTAGCAGGAGAAAGTAGGAGAACCAGGAGGCAGCGGTGTCTTGAAAACCTAGAGAGAAGAGGGTGGGGAAAAGAGTGAAAAAGAGTGTACCCAGAGGGTACCTGGTGTGGGGGAATAGTCAAGATGATGGGAGAGGCAGAGCAGCTTGTGGAAGAGATGTTTGGAGTTTTGAGCCCTCTATAGAGGAAGGAGCTCCCTTCAATCAGAGAGGCAGAAGTAATTGAAATATTGATGAGGTCCATGATGATCAATTTCCTAGTGATGAGTTTACCTTGAGCAGGGCACAAGATGAGGATGAAGTTGAAACCAAGTGGAGCCTCTGGAGCCAAATGAAAGGAGGGCAGGTATTATTACCCACATTAGGAAACTGAGTCTTGGACTTGTTGTTTTCTGAAGTTACAATAGTTACCACATAGCAGAGTTGTAGTTTTGACCCAGGTGGCCCTGGGGAGGGACAAGTAAAATACAATGGAGATCACAGAAGGAAACAAAAATTGGATTTGTGAGAAAGGTTAGGAACTAGACCCATTCAACCTAGAAATGGAAAGCCTGGAGGAGAGGATGAGGCTCCAGGTAACTTAGGGGACACAGTGACTTTGAAGAGATATGAAAGAGGGTAAACGAGTCTTCTCTAACTTCTCTGAAGAAAGAACAAAAAGGAATGATTTCAAAAATGAATGTTGAAAATTATCTTTACATGTAATTGGAAAAATACTATTATCTAAAAAGAATAAGAAATGATCCTCAGGGTCAACATTTGGTTTAGATGCTGGACATTGGCCAAGCTCCTGAGACATGATGGCTCTGTATATGAGCCACCCAAGTGCCTGCTCCCTTAAATTCAGTCAGTCAGATATTCAGCTAGATTAACAACTGGTTGTTTGGTTTATATGATGATAAAATAAAACTAATCTGCCTGTTTTTTTTCTCTCATGTTCTCTCATGTGGATTTTCTCCCATGATGAATTGTACCATTTGCTGGTTTTAGTTTGTAGACATCATCATTACCATCATAGCTACTGTGATAGTGCCTACTATGTGCTAAGCATTGTGCTAAATGCTTTATGATTGTTTTCTCATTCGATCTTGGCAACAAATATGGGAGTTAAGTACTATTATTACCCCCATTTTCCAGTTGAGGAAAGTGAGGCAAAGAGAAGTTAAGTGACTTGCCCAGGGTCACATAGCTAGTAAGTGTCTGGGGCTGGATTTGTACTCAGGTCTTCCTGACTTCTGGCCCAGCACCATATGTTCTGTGCCACCTAGCTGCCCCAATGTGCAGAGCTGTCGGGTGACTCAAATGAGATGATAAATGTAAAGCACTTTGCAAGCCATAAATCTTTCTATAAATGCCAGCTATTATTATTATTTTTAATTATTCTTCAGTTGCCAGACCTCCAATCTAGCACCAGCTTCATTCCTTGAGGCTTCTTCTACTGCAGTCCTGTTGAGCTCAAGCAATGTTTATAGAACAATACAGGGGTGTGTTATTAAATCTTTAACAACCAGGATGTCTGGAAAAAATGCATGCACACAGTTTTCAGTTTAAGCTACCTTATTGGCACTTTCTTAAGTCTATAGAAAATCAAGAAAACAATAAATCAAGCTCTAATTCATAGTGATTACTGATTTTTGAGATATAAATACACACAGCAAAAATTTTACAATTTGCTCTCACAAGCAGATTTGACCTAGCTCCCACACAACCCCTGGGCAAGGGACTAGACGACCACTTATTTCCTGTTTTGTTAGTAACTTGCTTTGTGACAACAAGAAAGTTTCTCAACTTGTCAGTGCTCCCAAGCATCTCTCCTTGGGACAATTACATTCAGGCCTTAATATAGCGGGATCTACAATGGGTCACTACTGATTCCTGATACATCCTAATCTGTAAGAGTGACTTTCTGGTTATGGACTGTCTCATCTTCTCTTGACCACTACTACTCTGAGAAGCAAGGTCACTAAATCCGTAGGTTCTCCCAGAGGCCAGGGAGTGGCGGGTTACTAAAGAAAGACCAGATTTTTGTCGCTGTCAGGGATTTAGGGGGAAAATGATACAATGCAGAGTCCACACTGGCTTTATTTAGCACTTTTGTTTTTACTCAGAGGTTGATTTGCACACCCTATCGAGGAGCATGGTGGAAGGCTCCAATGAGAGCCTTAATACATTAGCCCCACATAATACACAACTTCCTTATGATTTGCTGAGGAGAGGATTCCCAAAGTGGTTTGAGGTTGAGGTTTGAGGTTTGTCAACCTGTAGGTTGACAAACAAGGATTTGAAAGGAGTTAGAAAAGTAATTTCTAACCCCAAGTCAGATAGTTTACCAGGTCCAGGGACTTTGATTGGCACCAGGAAAAGGGATAGTCAGAAGGATAGACTTTGCCTTAGCTTAATGTTGTCTTGTGGCTGCATATAGTTTCCATGACTTTAGGCAATGTGGGTTTGAAGAACTTTAGCTTTTCCTCCTAAGAAAATAGTTTGTTGCTAAGTATACCCCAGTAAATGGTGGCACACAGATTGGCAGATGATCCTAAAGGACTAAATAACTATAGACTAGCAAGTGGCAAAAGAGACAAGCTCTTTAAGCACCATAGCAAGAATTCACTGCCATAGCAAGAAAACGGTGGAGATGCCCAACAAAGAAAACATGATACTCATGAGAGGGTTGAGGTAGTCCTTCTGCTAACAAGGGTAAGGGGCAGGGGAGATCAGAATGGGTTTTGCTTCTATCAACTTAGTATAAATTATCTCAGTCCTACAACTTTGGACTATAATCAGGCCAGACATGTCAAAAGTTGTTTTTACATGGAATTGGGAAAAAAAAATAAAAAAAAATATTTTTTAAAGAATGAGGCCAGCCCCAAGCTTGGACTAAGGGGACAGAAGGTATCATGGTTCAGTGGAAAGAATGCTGTGGAGCCAGAAGAATTGGGTTCTGATTCTGCACCTGATGCTCACTCCCTATGTGGACTTTGGCAAGTCATTAACCTCCTGGGGTCTTAATTTCCTCATTTGTAAAATAGGGGGAGGGGCTAGCCTAAAGGACTAAAGGTCCTTTCTACGTCTAAATCTATGAATCTGGGAATTATCTCATTCTTTTCCTATGGTACTGTAACAGCCAAGGAAAACACAAGAGACACATTTCTCCCCACCCCCTTCCCTTTTAGGAGAGGAAAGATGTAAGTGTCTTGAATATGAACTCCAGTAATTCTTAATTCAGGCACCAAAAAGTAGCATTTGCTAGGAATGGAAATTGCCTTAGAATCTAAAAAAAATGAATGAATGAATGATTTTCCTCTCAGTTTTAGGAACAGAATCCAGGCACAACAGGGCCCACGCTTCCTGTTCCTATGTGTATTTATCCTGAACTCTACTGAATAGTACAATTTGAAACATTTTTTTTCAGGGGCACTGGGAATATTCTCTGGTTCTGTAACTGCACAGAAGTCAGTCATTGCACAGTTTGATTCCTGGTGCCATCACTACCACCTTTGTAATCCCACCATGAATGAGAGGGCTGCCTCTTCCAGCTTTAATCTTTTACAATTCTATTAATACCTTAAGGCATCTTGGATCTGCAATTCAGTCAGTGTGTTCCCTCTCTTCACTGAGGCAGATTGCAAAACATCTATGACTTGGAGTCTTAGGTTGTTGTCCAAGGCTTGGGGAGCTTAAACACTTACCCACCACAGCACGGCTAGTAAGCACCATAGAGGAGAGTCGAAGGCACGTCTTCTGATGTCTAGCTCATCCACTACACTATGTTGCCTTTCCCTATGCTTTATAATTCTAACAAATGAAGCCATCATTGGGGCGGTGGAAAGTTCAGAAGGAGCTCTAAGGAGATTCACATTCTAGTTCTAGGTCTGACTAACTGTGACCTTGGGCAAATCCGTTAACCTCTCAGGGCCCAAGTTTCCTCCTCTAAGGGGCTGGGTCCGGTGAACTCCAAACACTTTTCCAGCTCTAGCACTCTACACTTACTGAGCACCTACTACTGAATGCAACTACCTTGTACAGAGAGCAGAACAACTCAGGTCTTACCCTCAAGCAGTTGAGATAAGACATATAGACATGATAAGTGAATAACAGATTCATAGATTTTTTTTAGACCTCCTTAGAAATACTCAGGTCTAACTCATTCATTTTGCAAATGGGGGTGATGGGGATATATGTGATCTTTATGATGACAATCACCAACATTAGTCATTACCAATTTATGTTTGTGCATTCAAATAGTTAACAGAAGGAGAGGTTGAGGCATGGGGCTGAATTTATTCCACATTAAGGATAACTTGGCAACCTTTACTGTTCAGTCATTTTGTAGTTGTGTCTGACTCTCTGTGACCCTATTTGGGATTTGCTTGGCAAACATGCTGGAGTGGTTTGCCATTTCCTTCTCCAGCTCATTTTACAGATGAGGAACTGAGGCAAACAGGGTTAAGTGACTTGCCCAGGGTCATGCAGCTAGTAAAGGTCTGAGGCCAGATTTGAATTCACGAAGATGACTTCAGATCTGGTACTCTATGCATTATGGAGCCACCTGGCTGCCCATCTAAGTGAGCTAATACCTTTTCTATCTTCCCAGGTCCCTTACCCTCCACCATTGTGGAGCCATGTGCATCCTGCTGCACCCTTAAAAAAGTATCCCCTACCCTATTCCTCCTGCAAAAAAATAAGATTTAGACACAGCAGGCATCAGAGAAGGGTTAACATCGAAGACTACCTCAATTAGGGGAGACATTCAAGCTAGCTTTTGGAAGGATGCGGTCTGATGTCATCTTCATCATGATCACCACCAAAAGCCTCGAGCTGAGCCTGTGGGCTTATCAAGGGACAGGCGCTGCTCTGACACTATGGCCTGGCCTGTGGCCCTCTGCTGAAATAGTGATGTGATGGGTGGGGAGGACAGGGAGGGAGCCAGTTCTGTTCTCTGCTATGATGTGTGTCAGGTCTGCAAGAATGCATTGCCTAAGTGAGGAACGTGGAACAGCATAACCAGCTCCAAGAAGCAGCCCACAGGGTGGTGTGTCCCTGGAAGGAGGACAGGACAAAGGAGGGGGGGTAGTGGAGGCTGTTCTGACTTTGAAGATGGAAAAGGGAACGGGTTGTCCAGGAGGGCAAGTAAACACTTCCTAGCTCACTCCTCTACTCCTTCACCCACTGTTATTCACAGTCAATATATCTTTGGTAAATGGAAGGCTGCTGTGTTGCTTGGGGGCAAGGGAAGGGTGGGGTCAAACCAGAACCAGGAGACAGGGTGGAGGACCCATAGTTTGTATGGGTAGAGACACGGGGCTTAGAAAAATGTCGGGGAGAATCATGATCTATAAGGGAGACCTCCCCAAGATCAGTAATCCCTGGAAAGAGAATTATATAATCTAGATGGCTTTTTTATACATTATAAAATTTACCTTCTTTGTCACCTGGACTGCCTGAGTCCAGGAAGATGGGACTCATGGTTTCCATCCATCCAAAGCAAAGGCCAGACCAGTGTCTGAGCCAATCTGAACTTTTCCCCACCCACAGCACAGACACACACACACACACACACACACACACACACTCGTACTCCACAGATTCTGCTACATACCTTGGGGAAAATCGTCAGAAGACAATGTTCTGCTTGCTAACTATTATGACTGAACAAGTAAATACCCTTCCCCCTGCCACCGTTTTTCCTCTATAAAATGAGAGAATTGCAACAAAGGATCTCAAAGGTTCTTTACAGCTCTAAATTTAACTCTAAATTTTGTGATGCTGTGGTCCACCTGACTCCTCTAGAAGCACAGGGTATTGAACAGGGTTCCCTCTATTTTTCAAGTCATTTGAGTGGAGAGGAACAGATGGATAAAGGAGATGTGGGCTTGGCAGCTGACGAAATGCAGAAGGTGAGGGAGAGGGAAGAGTCAAGGCTGGATCCAAGGGGTCCTGAATGACTGGAACCTGAAAGACTGGAAGAATGGTTGTGTCTTTGACAGACATGTGGAAGTTTGGAGGAGGGGCAGGCTGGGGGTGGGGGAAGATAACAAATTCTGTTTTGAATATACTGAGTGAATTGACATATAGGTAGAGATGTTCAGCTGGCAGATGGTGATATAAGACTGGAAATCAGGAGTGAGATGAGGGTGGGATATATAGATTTGGGAGTCATCTGCATAGAGATGATAATTGAACCCATGGATGACAACACTGAGAGATGATGATCTAGAAAGAAACAAGAAGAGGCCCCAGGATAGAACTTTGAAATTCATCCACATTGTGTCTTTTGCCTTCTGCCCTTTTTACTCCCTGCTCCAACAGTTTTCTTGACCATCCTGCAACACTCACTGTGTTCTCTCTCTCTCTCTATCTCTCTCTCACTCTCTCTCTCTCCCTCTCTCCCTCCCTCCCTCCTTTCCTTCTCTTCTCTTCTTCTCTCTTCCCCAATCCTCTCCTCTCCTCTCCTCTTCCTTTCCCTTCTCTTTTCCTCTCCTCTCCTCTCCTCCTCCCCCTCCCCCTCCCCTACTCCTTCCTCTCCCTCTCCCTCTCCTTCTCCCTCTATCTCTCCTCTCTCCTCCTTCCACTTTTCTCTCCCCTTTGACCACCTACAGCACTTTTATCTTAGCTCAGCTCAGATTCAGTGCTAGGAATAATCTGCCACAACACCTCATATTGGTGCAGAGGCAGTGGGTTTATTCCAGACACACTTGGGCAGGTCCACTCACCTGGAAAAGCTTTGACTATGGACTCAGGAAAGACTGTGTCTCCTGTCTAGAGGCCATCCAAACTAAATTCGAGGAAGCATTATGAGAAGACGATGGAGTTTTCACCTACAGTAATTGGAATACCATCTATGAAGTTACAGAAGGTTTTGATCTGCTCAGTGGAGGAAGAACCCAGTGTTGAAATTATAAATCCTCGAAATACTGAAATGTTGTGGGCTCTTCTCTACTTCTATTGTTTGATGTGTTTGGTTTCCCCGAGTAGATAATTATTTCTTTGAGGTCAAGGACTATACCTTAGTTCACCTATATCTACATGGAGTAGAATGCAGTTTCAGGTCCATAGGTGGTACTCCAGAATAGGGAAATAGTCTTAGCTCACATCACAGCTCCTGTGGGCTAAGTCAGTGAGGTCGATGGTCTAAGCTGGAGCCTATACCACTAGTTAGAGTTCATAAAATTTACAGGCTTATAGAACTGGATGGAAGCCCATGAGATGAGAAAGTGGAAATCCAGGAAGTGAAGGAGCTTAACCTAGGTCACTTAGCTAGCTAGAGAAGAAGTACCATATATATAAGTTCTTAACTATTTTTGTGTGTATATATGTCATAGACCTATCTGGCAGTCTGATGAAGCGTACGGACTCCTCCTTAGAATAATATTTTAAAATGCATAAACTAAAATGCATAGGGTTGCAAAGAAAACCAAACACCTCTAGGTCCTGATTAGTGGGAATATGAATTCTGGGAAATAGCCACATGCATTTGAATTCACACTGTTTAAAATTATAATTATGGAAAATATGGTCATTGGCTCTTGCTCAGTGGAAATATTCAGTGTGAAATTGAATGTGACCACTGCAATGAATTCACACTAATCACAACCTAGCCCTGGACTGAATTAAAGTTATCAAAATATTAAAAGAATAAGTTCATAGACCCTAGATTAAGAACCTTTGGTATAGACAAAAGAGTGCTAACTCAGGAGTCCAGAGAGAACTGGGTTTGGATGCTGGCTCTGAGGTTCCTTGTGTGACCCTGGACAAGTACTCTCTGGGCCTCATTTTTTCTCATTTGTAAAATGACCGTAATAATACTACCAGAAATGGCCTGATAGTGAAATTTGGTGTTGGCGTTTGTCAGAAGTGTCTTAGAATTCAGAATTAGGTGGAGAGGGCCACACAACAGTCCAAATAGGGTAGAATTTAGAACTGCATTGTAGCATAGTGGAGAAAGCATGCTATTTGAAATCAGAAGAAGGTTCAATTGTTTTTCAGTTGTGTCTGACTCTTTGTGACCACATTTTGGGTTTTCTTGGCAAAGATACTAGAGTGGTTTGCCATTTCCTTCTCCTGTTCATTTTACAAATGAGGAAACTGAGGTAAATAAAGTTAAGTGACTTGCCTAGGGTCACACAGCTAGCAAGTGTCTGAGACTCAGGAAGTCAGAATACTTGGGGTCAATTCCCAGTTCCGTCAACTAGCCTCTTTGTAATTCTGCATTTTGGGGAGTCTCAAACTTCTCTCCCAAATGCTGAGGTGGGATTAGGCGGCCTTTAAGATTCCTGCCACTTCTAAATCCAGCATCCTGACCAGTACAGGGTCTGTCTACCTGTCTGCTGCCTGAATTTTGGGGTTCTCTCTTGGCTTGGGCACATACAGGTCACCAGATCTGTCTGCATTGTTCCCTAGGACTGGGATGACCAATGAAGGTGTATGGTTAGGGCACAGACGTCAAACACTTGGTGCCCCAACTAGGTTAAATGTAATTGGGAAATAGTTAATAAGATGAATGATATAATATTACATTTTGAAACTAAGTCAGTATGGGACCAGCAGGGATGCTGATGCAGGAATGAGTGGCCCTTTTTTCTATTTGAATTCAACACCATTGGCATAGGGCTTCTGAGGAAATTCCAGAATTCTAATGAAATATCTCTGGGTAATAAATATCTCTATGCAATAAGCAAGACTTGCTACATAGCTCATTTCTTTTCAGCGCACTGGGGAACACCCAGGGCAGAAGGATTGATTTGATCCACTGGACTGCATGGTGATGAATTTGCTCTGGGTAGCCTACGAGACAATGTCATCAGATGTAGGTTGTGTCAACGAGAAGGGTGATGACTTTGGGGGTTTTATTTTGTATATTTTGTTGTTGCGTTTCTCTAAGTACCACATATGTCTTGCTAAGTTAACACCCAAATATTTTATGCATTTTGTAGTTATTTTGAATGAAATTTCTCTTTCTTTCTTTTTTTTTTCCTACTGGGTTTTAGTAATAATTCAGAAAGGATTATGATTTCTCTGGGTTTATTTTATAAGGTCGTGTCTCTTTCTGTCTCTCTGTCTCTTCTGCCTATCGTGCAGAGGAAAGGGCAGGAAATGCATGTTGTGGCATCATGGAGAACACATGTTTCTAGCTTTCTAGGAATCATGCTATAGCTCTTAGCCTGGTTTTCACTTCTCTCTCAAGCTGTCCTATGGTATGCATCTTTCTTTTAAGTGAAAGGGGACTTAATTAATTTTCTTCTGAGAATCTTTTGGAAATTTTGCATTGGTTCCTGGAGAGAGGACTGATTTCCTTGAAATCTCCCCCCCCGCACCCCAACTTTCACACAAAGCAAAGTTTGGGATCCTTCAGGGTTGACATATCCACCAGATAGATCCCAAGCCATACTCCTAAGGTCCAAGTTCTCTAGAAACATAGACTGTAGATCATGGACCACAGATAGGGTAGGCATATTTGTTCTTAAACAAAACTAATTGTGGGAACCCCATAAATCCGGGGGAATTGTGAAATACTGGAGTCAAACTATGATAGGAGTTTGGAATGCAATCAGGAAGGCTATATAACTAAAGAAACCAATAACTTCTTCACTCTGTGCCTCTGTTCTCTCATGTATAAAATAAGGCAGCTAGGTGGCACAATGGATAGTGTTTGATCTGGAGTCAGGAAGGTCTGAATTCAAATCCAGCTTCAGACACTTCTAGCTATGGGACTTTGAGCAGATCACTTAACCTCACTTTGCCACAGTTTATTCATCTGTAAAATGGGGGAATAATAATATCACTTATTACCCTCAAGTCGTGTTGTAAGGATAAAATGAGATAATATTTGTAAAATGCTTCATAAGCCTTAAGCACCACGTAATGTTATTGTTAGCTATTGTTATTGTGAGGGGCTTGAACTAAATTATTAAAGAGGCAGTTGTACCTTAACAGAAAGTGTATTAGATCTGGAGCCAGGGGATCTGGGTTCAAATCCTAGTTATTTGGTTAGCATGATCACTGACAGGTAAGGTCTGTAATTAAAAGAAAAAGAGGAGGGGGCGGAGCCAAGATGGTGACTAGAAAGCAGTAACTGGCGTGAGCTCCCCACCAAGTCCCTCCAAAAACCTATAAAAAAATGGCTCTGAACCAATTCTAGAACTGCAGAACCCACAAAGTGGCAGAGGGATGCAGGGCTCCAGCCCAGGACAGGCTGGATGGTCTCGGGGTAAGGTCTGTCCCAAAAGGAACTCCCAGCTCCCAGCTGAGGGGAGCGGAACTGAGCCAAGCAGAACCCAGCGCGCGCGGCGCGGCAGACCGGGGACCAACGAGACCAGGAGTGGAGCGGACAGTGCCCTAGCATGCTGAATTACTGAGCCGTGGCATGTAGCAGACCTCACAACCCACAAACAGCAAAGACAATAGAGGTTAGTGGGAAAAGCTGCAGGATGAGACGGAGTTTGCGGTTCGCCTACCACCCCTGGGGCAATGGAGGCGGGGCAGCTTTAGAAATTCAGCTGCAGTTGCTTCTGGCCCCAGGCCCACCTGGTGGGAGGAATTAAGTGGCTGATCAGAGCAGGAGTGAAGAGCCTGCTGAAGATTTAAGCCCAGTCCAGGTAGGGGGTTCTTGGGGAAGGAGGAGTGCTGGTGAGGAAACG